>JAOVVB010000046.1:8854441-8871427 GCA_028570985.1 Heterobranchus longifilis
TCCTTGCCACTGTCGCCCTCGGGTTGCTCACCAGGGCCTATCTGACCATTTTGATTCATACACATTCACATTCCATACAAACTTAAATAATACTTTTGATTGTGTAAAACTGCTTTGTGAAAATGACAATTGTTAAAAGCACTATACAAATAAAATTGAATTGAATTGAAATTGAATTTAAGTTTTTCCATAACATAGCTAGCTAGCTAACATTGCTACACAGTAGGGACAGTAGTGGCTCAATCAGTAAAGGCACCAGAAGATCAGGGGTTCAAGCATCACCACTGCCAAGCTGCCATTGTTGAGCCCTTAACCCTATCTGCTGCAGGGGTGCGGTATCTGGGTTTGACTGACCCAGTGCTCTGACCCCAGCTTCCTAACTGGGATATACGAAAAAATGTATTTTAAACAAATATTGACAAATATTTTAATCTTAATTGCTACAAGGCAACATTGCACTACTCGTTGTTTCGATTGCATAGTACTGCGTTGTATGTAAAGTGAATGAAACTTCATGATGATCTTCATGAGGACAGACTCAATAATTTTAACACACTTTGTCCTATATTTGGTGCCAGCAAAATGATGGCAAATATACAGTATGACAGTGTTTACACACACGAAACTCTATCAAAATAGACTTTTAAATCAGGGTTTGAATTTTACACCCTTAGCTTAAGCTTCTTCCTGGCTCTTTGTCACAAGCAGCCAGAGCTATTTCCCTGATTTCTGGTAACTCATGGAAGAGCTGTCACACCAAACCAGCCCGTGAACTTTGAAAGATGAAGACCCATGATCACTGAATGCTACATCTGTCAGCACATTCTTGACTTAGAGCCATGGTTCTCTCACTCTTCTTCCTCTCCAGATTGGTCAGTGTTGCGATCTCAGTCCTGAAGAGTCCATAAAGAGATCTCCACCACTTTAAATCTGCTTCGGGCTTGACATCAAAGTGTGAGTATAGTTAAAGTATAGGTACCCTGGGACCTTGTGATCAGGGGAGAGGAAGATGGTGATCATTATAACTCTTTCTTGGCACTTCCTTACATTTGTACACCTAATCCCGCTGAGATACGACAACCTATGCACTAGGAGCCACAGCTTGATGAAGCACACTTTATCTAAGCAATGTGAGGTTCCTTTTCAAGTGTTCTAGTTTTACCATGTGTCAGTGAAGCACTAACATTTCCAAATTTGACTTCCCCAGAGCGTTTTCCTTTCCCTCTCCCATGTCCTGCCCTTCTTCCACGGCCTCTCTATCACTTGGTTGTGCTGTCTATCTTTTCACACAGTCACTCACCCATTTCTTTCCCAGCTTCATGTTTTGAGGCCGACTCGTTCAAACCCAAACAAAGCCTGCCAGTGCCACTCAGGGTTATGTTTATCATATTGTACCAGTATTTCTAGCTCACATGTCAGTGCTGCAACATTTCCCAATCTTGCTCATGTAACTAGGATATCTGTGTTCATACAAGATCTAGCCTGGGAAACCCAAGCTAAGCAGACATTATGTAGCTTTAGATGTGAAACCCAGGTCTTTTAACATTTTTTTTTCTTTTTATGAGAGAGTGACACAATCTGTGTCTGTGGTAGATTAGCATTTTAAATATTCAAGCAGTCTAAACCGGAGTTTTTGTTTTTCCTTTTTAATTAAATATAATAGCTGTCACTATGCCCCCTGGAAACACTGGAAAACCCTGGAGAAAAACCCCAGAGATCGAATTGCCAGCGCAGTGTGTGAATTCTGGCTCTGACATTTCCTCAACTTCAGCTCCACTGCTCCATTTCATAATTGGAATTAATTAGAGATGTGCGTGGGATTGTTTTTTTAAGACAGCTCACACAGTTATTACTTTTGTTTCTACCTGCCTGTGGAATTTTTTTTTAAGGAATTTAGGTGGTCCTGTTTGTCAAAATGTAAACAGAAAACAGAATTTTCCTATAATAAATCAATTATATGCAACGCTACCCAAGCCAGTACTAAGCATGAATAAATAAATAAATAAAGGAAGCAATACTGTACTGTACATATTGCACTGTGACACCGATTTATGTTAATAAACGTGGTATTTGTCCTATCTGATGACTTGCTCACTAGATTTCCTAACTCATATTAGCTATAGCTTTGAAGACAATAAAAACAGCGGTGGACATTCTTATTTTTTGTCCCACATGGTGAAATATTAATTTTAGCCATTTGTAGATATTAATCTCTGTTCTCTTTCCTGCTGCAATGAATAAGCACATGATACTACACTGATGCTACACATAGTAGACATTTCAGCAACTCTTACTAGTCTTATAAGTCATTAGTTTTGTAGTATATATGCTAATTCAAACGATTCTTCTGTTCACATATCTATCATTTTCACCACCATTTGGGTTTCTTTTTTGTGCCATCTGAGAGAATGAGCCACATTCATTGCCACTGTCACATTTGGCTTGGTCGTTGGTGTCTAGTTTGGTAATTCTGAAAAATATCTGTGTGACAATAGCCACTGTTAAATATACTGTACACTGTTGAGCCATTATGCAAACAAAATCCAAAACATTAAGCCAAATAGAATGTAGGTTATCCTTGTACTTCCCGAGCATGATCCACTAGACCTCTGGGACCAGGGCATTAGCAGCGGATCCTTTGGGTGCTGTCGGTTGCGTGGTGGAGCCTCAATAATTCGGAGATGTTTGATGTCCATGGTTGCTTGTTTGAATAGAGATCTGGGTAATTTGAAGGCCCAGATCAACATCCTTGAACTCTTTGCATGCTAAGCCCCGTACGCAGTAGACTGTTATGCACTGGATATTCTGAGCTTTCTATTGTGGCCAACATTAACATTTTTACAGCAATTTGTGCTACATTGGCTTTTATGTGAGATCAGGCTGGATGAGCTGACATTTCGTCCCCATTGGAGTGGATGAGCCTAGGGTGCCCATGATTCTGTCACCAGTGTCCTGGTATATAGTTTATAATCATGTCATTTAATTCATCCGGCAGTGATTTTAGTGTTGTGACTGATTGATGTATCATACAAATAAAACTAGTCAAAGTAAATCAATAGCTTTAATGTATTTTTTGGACAGTGTAAAATGGTACTGTGGACTGGATTGGACGGAATCAGGATCTAGCATGACCCTGACCAGGATAAAGTGATTACTGTAGTTGTGTGGATGAGTGCATATTCTGAATGTCTTCCTGGTTATTTAATATACCTTACATGCCATATATCAAAAGTTATGTGCAAACCCGTGCAACCATGCATATTTCCTGTTTTAATTAATTTTAGATAAGCTCAGCCAGGAAAGAGCTGAAGAACTATAGGTTCACTCAAAGCAGGTGTAGGCAAGAAGCCATTTGGCTTAAGATGAATAAATACCATTATCTTCTTTTACCAAAATGAAAAACATTTTGTAACTTTATAAGAGCTGTTGCCGTGCACAAATGATGGCGGATCATGTTCTAAAGCAGTGCTGTCATTCAGAGGTTCTTTTTTGGCTGTGGACGTGCATTTAATTCGTAGACCCTATGGAGGGGATTATAACTTGGGTCTCAGACGGTGAAGTAATGTGCTAAATTAATCCTAGGTCATGAGATCCTCCTTGTGCCTTATTGAGATCCTAATCTTATTTTGACGTATTTTGTATTGAAGAGATGAGAGCCGGGCAGGAAATGAAAAATGGGCCGCAAATAGCTAATGGGTTGACTGTACTTCAACACCTGCAATTGACAGATAAGTGGATACACCAGTTGGACTGATAGAAAATAAAGCATGATGGCCCGTAATATTAGTATAAAATCATGAATCATTTTAAAGGTTTTTGTTGGCATGCTTATAAGACTTTGAGCTGGCCTGAAGCAGGGATTTTGTTCTTCTTCATTTTACAGTGTCTGTTTCTTCCATGTGTTCCAGTAATAGCAGGAACCACCTGCTGAATCATCTGTAAGTAGAATGGATGGATTTTAGATTGAATTTCTTCCACAGCCCTCACCATATGTGGGAAGCAAAGGGGTTACAGGTGTACTGGGTTTGTATTTGAGAGGAGATTCTTGAGGGTAACAGCTGAGTTATAAGCCCTGTAGTGTGTGTGTGTGTGTGTGTGTGTGTGTGTGTGTGTGTGTGTGTGTGCTTATACGCTTCTCCAATGTATTATTCAAATAGCAGAAATAAGTTTAGAATTTCATAACTCCTTCCCCCGGTCTCGCTTGAAGAAGTGCACATCATGAAAAACATCAATACATGAATTGTTTTGGCAAGAATCATTCAGCAACCTTGACACAGCTATCGTTTTTTTTTTTTTTTTTAGCTTTTTCTTTTGCATTTCTACTTTTCTCCCACTTCTGTCCTCACGTTAACATGTTTTTCCAGAGAGGCCAGAGTAGTTTTTATAAGGTCAGGGTCAGACGTCCCATCATTGTTGAGTCTCGCCGTCTCTCAAGACCTGCCTGCTGCCAACTATATCAGGTCCACCTGATAGCAGTGTGTCCGGCGTCGAGGTAGATGCCAAGAGTGTGTTTGCATGAGCGTGTGTGTATGTGCGTGTGAGTATGTTTCACAACCGGAGCTTTTCACATGCTGTTTTGAGTTTTAAGAGTCAGACCTTTATGGAAAAACTTTATGCATATGAAATGTTTTTCGCATGTGATTATGTGATTTATTTGTAAAAAAAAAAAAAAAAAAAAAAAACAAGAAAACACGTTTAAGTGCATTTCAAGATATTATGATCTGAGCTTGCATAATTTTTTTCAACATATGCCCTGAGACTGTAAATTTAAGAAAATTATATAATTTTCTAAATGATATAATCACAGGTCCTACATGTGAAGAAGTTTTCATATAAATATATATGAATCATGAATATTGTTTACATATTTATTGTGAAATATAACCAATTATAAATTATATGTTCAAATAACAATAATAATATATTACAATAAATTAATCTAAATTTTAAGCAAACAAACCATTTAAATTATATTTAAATAATATACAATACAAAATATTAATAAATGTGATAAATAAAAGCACAGGTCCTAAATGTGTAAAATATACATAATAAATAAAATACAAAAAGAAAGTGTTAAAAACAAAACCCTGGAAAATACTGAGAAAAAATAAGAACATGTGAAAAAAGTTTAAAACATTACAGAAAAAGATATAAAAACCATATGTTCAAAATACATGTGATTCATGTGAGAGATGGAAAGGCAATAAAGATGGACGGTGGGAAAGAAAGTTGTAATAATAAAAATACTTTAATAAAGTTTTAGCACCAGTGTTTCAACAAATCAAATCTTTATGCATAGCAAGTCAAACTGCAGTGATGCTGTATTTGCAAGAAACTAGAACTAAACTAGATCAACTTACTGTATGAGGCATAGACTACTATTGTGTCAGGAATTATTTTTGAGGTGTGTTACTGTATTGCACCTCTGTATAGCTTTTTATCATATCATTTACATTTACACATACAGTCTTGATCCCCCACTCATTACTTTATATTTTGTATTCTAATGTATGCTTGAAGAATACTTCTCCAGGCTTCCTGAAGGACTTTTTGTCTCTCATTTTTTGGAACGGTTTTGGCTCTCAGGTTTTTCAGCCCAGTCGCTGTACTTTTTGTAAGATACACATGAATGACATATGAATCATTCAAGCATTAAAAACGTCTAACTTAAGGCATGAACCAGTGAAAAACGGGTATAGATAATGACATATTAGTATACTGCTGATGCGGAATGCTGAGTTGTTGGTTTAGACGGGAGGGGAAATGAGGTTGCTGCTGAGATTGTTACATTAAAAAACTAGTTTTTAAATTCTATTATATAAATATCTTTAGGTACAGCCTGTCACATTTTCAATTTCTTTATGTAAGTTAATATGAGAAAATGAAGTCTGGCTCAAGATTTTTGCACATCACTATATATGACTGATTGAAATCGTAAGCTATTTGGCAAATTTCTATACTATAAATACAGTTCATTGCAAAAGTTGTCATCTCAATGAGTTATGTATTAAAAAACGTAGACAGCTATATCACGAAGAATGAGCAAAAATGATTATGTAATGTGATAGAGATAGAGAATCAGGGTGTCAAGAAGAATGGAGGGAGGAAGGGAAGCTTTGTAGGATTAGAGGTTTGTGGGATTAATGCTGTTGCTTTGTTCAGGTCCTAACCACATGAATGATTCAGAGAAGCCAAAATAGCTACAGGCAGCAAGGGCTGACAATGAAAAAAAAAACAAAAAAAACAATTGCAATTACAAAGAATCGTGGTACTCATTTCCAGCTCCCAGAGACCTGGCAGACCTGGTCAATTACACTGGTAATATCCATACAGTATGTATGATTCTGGAATCAGCACATTAGTGTAATAGGGAGAGGATTCAGGAAAATATTTGCCTTTTTTTCTTCTTACATTAAGTACTTTGATGCGAGACATTCAGAAACCCTAAAAGCATCAGACTGTGGATAACTGTGATAAAACTGGTATGCATACATAAATTCACTGGATACTACTGGATGTTCATTAGATAAAACTTTCCAAAAAAGCTTACAGGAAAAATGTTCATTCAGTACAAAGTAACCAGGGCTTTATCAACAAGCTGAACGACAAGCTGAGCATGGCCTGCAACTTTGTTGTTGAATGATGTCAAACACAGAAATTTTTCGCTGTTTGTATCTCTTATAAATATTCATTTGTGTTTATTATTTTTTTATCCATTCATTCACATTGTCTTGGTCTTGGTAGGAAACTCCACAAGGACAGTAGCCCAAGCTGAGGATTAAACCTTAGACCCAAGAGCTTTGAATCAGGAAAGGGACAGAAAAAATATATAATTAAAGCAGAAAGTTTCAGCTTTAATTCAAGGGGTTTGGCAAAAGTGTGGCATTTAACCTTCAGGAATTACAACCATTGTCATACACACACCCATTTTGTCCTCCTCCTAAATAATGATACGAACTAACATGATCACAACCATAAGGATTGCTTTTAATACTTTGCAGTCAGTGACTTCCTGGAGTCTAGAACTCATGGACATGACCAAATTCCTCCCTCGTGATGCTTTGCCATGCCCTTATTGAAGTTGCCTACAGTAGCTGCTTGTTTCTGGGTCTTTCTGCCTTCAGTCTTGTCTTTACTAAGTTATAAGTATGTTCTATTGGATTGGGAGCAGGTGACTGACTTGGCCAGTGAAGAATATCCCATTTCTTTGCCTCGAGAAACTCTTGGGTAGCTTTCACTGTATGCTTTGGGTCATTATCTTTCTGCAATATGATCCAGTTTTTGGTCATTTGATCAGTTTTGCAACATCTAAACAGAGAGTATAGACCTATACACTTCCTAATTCATCCTGCTGTTTTTTATAAGCAGTCAGGTCATCAATAAACACCAGTGACTTGCTTCCTTTGGCAGCTTCCAAACGCTTCCAGGACTTTTGCAGTTCCTGAATTTGCCAGTTTATTCCTTCTTTTGTATTAGCCATGTTCTCTCTGATCATACATATTTTCTCACACATTTTGTACACATTTCCATAATTTTTGTTTGATTCTGTAAAGCTGCTTTGCGACTTTAACTATTGTTAAAAGCGCTATACAAATAAAATAAAATTGAATTAAATAAAAATATCGTTTTTTTCCCCCCAGTCTAACAATGGCCTGTTCACTTGCATAGACACCAATTTGCATCTTAAGTTGAGAGTTTGAACAGCTACCAAATACAAATGTAACACCTACAGGCATTTTATCTGGTTGATTAGTCATGGAGTAATAAGGGAACCGGCCACACCTGTGTGTGTGTGTGTGTGTGTGTGTATGAAATTGTGTATAGTTAGTGCCATACCACTATTGTTGAACTTCATCACATCTTAAGTGCTCATGTATACAGGCCAAATGCAGAAAAACTTATCTTTGCTCTAAAATTTTGCTCAAACTTTTATGCTTATTTGTGAACCTTATACTGTAGGTATGTAAACTGAATGTAGGTTTTTCCTCTCTTTTTCTATATCAGAATTGATGTCTTCTATGGCACAAGAATGTAGAGAAGAACATGTGTGGCTTTATAGAGTTGTTGACTTTGACTACGGGCCAGTCCAGTAGTGGGTGGTTGACATCAAAGATCCAGAGCAGTGATGATGAATTAAAGGCTTTGATAAATATGAGGTCTTGCTGAATGTTTGCTTTGAGAAATTGTCCTGGATTTGAACCTGGGGCTCGCTTTATCTTTGTTGTGATCAATTTCAAACTCCTTTCCTGTGTTCACTACTGGATTGAGGGGTGAAAAATGGGACCCTAATTTACGGCAATTCTTTGGTAAGTCTCTCAGACACTGTATGACTTTTCTTTGTTCTGTATTTGTAAAAAACCTTTGCACCTTTTTTTATAGACCACAACTTATCCACATCCATAACTGTAATACATTAGATGTGTTGCTGAATCAAGCAATAAATCAAGCATTATCTTGGTCTTGGTAGCAAACTCCACAAGCACAGTAGCCTACTGTAAGTTCAGGATTAAACCACAGACCCAAGAGCTTTGAATCAGGAAGGGTATAGAAAACTTTCAGCTTTAATTCAAGGGGTTTGACAAGCGTGTGGCATGTACTCATCAGAAATTACAGTCATTTTCATATGCACACCCATTTTGGCCCACTCCTAAATAATGACACAAACTAACATAATTGAAAAGGGCAGACATTAACATTTGTGACACAAACTAATATAATTTTTTAAAAAAAGGGCATGTGTAGGTCAGTGGTTAAGACATTGGGCTATGGTCTGAAATGTCCCAGGTTCGAACCCTGCCACCACCAAGTTGCCACTGTTGGGCCCTTGAGCAAGGCCCTTAAACCTCAACTGTTCAGCTGTATAATGAGATAAAAATGCAAGTCGTTCTGGATAAGGGTGTCTGCCAAGTGCTGAAATGTTGATGATTTAAAGTCTGATGAAACGCATTACCCAAAACTGACTGAGCTTTGCCTTTCTTGTCTTACATTTTCTGTGAATAACTCAAAAACACTTCAAAGACGTAAAAATTTGCAGACATTCCTTGGATACGGAAAGTCATTATACCAGGAGAGGGCAGTAATCTGTACTGTACTTATAAAAATAAGAAAAATACTACTGTACAACATAGTATGGCAAAATACTGTAGTATGCTCACTTGCAGAATCACTATTTGTGCCAGCACACTAAATAATGCCTTTGACCAAAAAAACATATTATTCTCATTGTTGGATCAGGAAGCTTTCACTCATCATGGGTGGGAGTGACAATTCCATGTGAATACAAAGAAATTATATATTCACATGCTGTTTATTATAGTACTATATAATGCTGAACAAATGCTGGTTTACTCAACTGAACATCATCATGATGCTTTAATCTGTATTCAGTTCTCCGATCGGTATCACAAAGCCCTACCAGTGAGTCACCTGGCCCCAGTAAACTTCTTTTCTTAGTATGTTTGGCACTGTTTAATCTTCCACAGGTCATGAAAGTCTGACAAGGTGAAACAAGAAGAAAAACATGACATTTGTAGGTTTTAGAACACAAAGAAAGGAGGAAAAAAATGTCACTAGTAGACTCCTGCTCCTGGATATTTTTTCTGGAACTTTCCTTCTTGCGTTACACAAAGCATATTTCACAGTACATATAGCCAAAGAGCTTGATGACTACTCTGTAGTATGCTCCATTTAACTAAAAAGGTAAACCTACAATGTAATTGCTTTGTTCCGCCATGTTTAATAGTAAAATATTGGTTACTGGCAATGGTTCAATGAAACATAGCCTTACAAATCCAATAAAGTTTCTTCCACAAATCATATAAATCAGAGTCCTGTGAACAGGGCTCTGGGGCTAAACTCAGACCATGCCAAACTCTTACTTGTATGCAAAATATTTCTTTCAGTGATAATTCCAAATATCTAGGGATCTATCTGATTTCCAAACACAACTGGCAGGGCTACTATCCTTGCATCAAGTTGTGAACATTGGAAGAACCAAATGCTAGGATAACAATTTTCTATCATTATGTTCAGGGATCTTTTTTAATAAAGACCCCCTTTTTTTTTCAAAATATAAAGGCCAAAAGTACAGTATATAGACATCTCACAACTGAGAATACCATTCCAGATTTAGTCTCCCTTTACCATTATAATAACCTTCATGCTTCTGGGAGGCCTAGGTTTTCTTAGGAGTGTTCTTCTACTCTATCTTACCATTTATAATGAATTACATATGAATCATGAGCACTACAAGAGCAACAAGGTTTGGCATACTGTCAAATGTTTTCTCTACAGAAGACCTTGCTGAGGAGCCTTCAAGTTCCTTGGAACAACTGTCTCAGGACTGGAACTCGGAAGTTAAACTTAAGAGCACTGACATTAAGGGCCAGTAGAGAACATTCTTCCTGTGACAGCTGATGAATTTCAGCATACCACAAGAGCTCTTGACCAATGTCTAGAGAATCATCCTCACCAACCCTGTAACAGATTGGTTTGGCTCTACAACCAGTAATGAGCTGACCAGACAAGATATTGACAGGTCAGCTGAACGACTCAAGGACCTGTTCTCTTCCAGACCAGGAAATGAGTGGGGGGTGGGTGGAATTATCACTGACCCCTTACACTCTAGCCAATGCATACTTGAGCTTCCTTCCAACAGACACTTTAGATCAATGTGTGTCAAAGTCACCAGACTTCAGAAAAGCTTCTTTTCACATGGAATCAGACTTATTTTTTCCATGGGAATTATGATGTGTCAGTGGTGATATTATTAGTAGTAGTAGTAGTAGTCGTAGTCGTAGTAGTAGTAGTACTTAAAAGTGCAATAACTTCAGTACCTAGAAAATATATGTACTGTAATAGTACCACTGTTGTTTATTGTTTGTCCATACACACAACTGTGAGCACCACAAAAAAATTGTTCCTTGTTCCAATTTGCTGCCAAGACTCACTACAAAGATAAAATCAACACATTAGTTTGCTGTATTTTTAATACAACTCAATTAACATATAATTGGTATTAAATGTTTTAATGTTTACATTGAAGTTAGTGGTCAATCATGATGGGGGTTTACGTCTTACCTGGTGGTACAGTCATATCAGGTGATATGGAAAAGATACTCATTTTTTATTCTGTGCTCCTTCAGACACACACATTTTTCAGGTCTGGTGGATATTTCCTTACATACTGTATGGAAGCTCATCATGTGAAGCTGTATCTCACCGAGGCTGAGCAGATACTAATTTATGAAGAGGTGTCTAAACATCAGGATCTTTTGATCTCACTGGAAAACTCAGCACAAAACCCTGGTGTCATTTTGGACAAGTGATTCTGTATTCCTGTAGAACATCAAGAGGATCTTGTCCTTCATCTCCATAGAGATCACTTAGGTCCTTTTTCGCTCCTTTGCAATTTTAAGATTGGAGGATTGCCCAAGAGCTGCTGTGCCTTTAACTTAATGAAGAGGCCTCTCTTAGAGAAAAAAAAAACATCACTTACATTACTTGGAAGAAAATGAGATTTAAAATATCTTAAGCATCTAGGTGTTGAACATGGAACTTGTATGATGAGAAATGAGAAATTGTTATTATGTATTGTAGATCTTGATGTGGTGCTCATATGGGCTTTTCTTTATATGCGTCTTCCAGGACATTAGAGAATTGATAGCTTAGAACAATCAAAAACAATTTCCTTTCTTTTCTTTTCTCCTTCAGTTATCTTTACTTGGGAAAATGTCCCAATGTTTCACCAATATAATATTTATGTAAAACACCTGAGTAATTTTTAAGCTTCTAATAAGCTGTATTTGATATGAATCCTGACCTTATGCTAATCACTCAGACCTTGGTTTGTTCTCTTCATTCCAAGTAAATCTACTCTGATTTAATTAGATAAAGTAATGTGATGGTACATATTTTGTTGAAATTTAGTTCAAATCATCTTTAAACCATTAACCTTTCACCCTTAGTAGATAATCAGAGAGAACAAAGAAAAAAGGATCTGCTTCCTCACTTTTTTAAAACCCTGATTGAATTTGAAAGCCATTTCAGACTTGAAATCTGATGGAAGTTTAAAGCTATTTTAGCAACCTTTCCAGTTGAGAATAAATAATAATGTTTATATTAAGTTTACAGCACAGCATAAGCACAATCAAATAATGTAAAAATTGTTATTAAAAAATCCACTATCCATTACCATTGCCACCTCAATAAAACATGCCCCAACTGCTTTTCTTTTCCCTAATGCTATACAAAATTCATCCATTTTGCTTAAGCTTGCGCAAGTTTTCCAAAATCCTAGCCACTGTTAGTAACCATGTGATGTAATTACAGTGTGCTGTCAAGCACTGAGAAGATCATTTATCTTTGCTTTGCTTGGGATGTTTAAGCAACACCTTGCACAACACCCCCTGCAACCCCTCCTCAAAGCCACACAAACTACCATTGTTTCCTCTACTATCCCAATTTTAAATTATATTCAGATTCTCAGTGTTAACAGATGCTCATTAGTATTCTTGGCCCACAGTTTCAGCCAGTATGAGCGATGCCAAACCAACGTCTTGCACTGCTTTTTTTTTTGTTGAGACTTGAGGTCAAGACTCTGAAACTGTTTAACAAATACAGACAATCAACTCCAATAAGGTTGATGAACAACGTCTACAGCGTAACACCATATAATGTCTCTGAGCGAAAACCACCAGTAAAAGAGCCGTCGAATCTAATGAGGATTTAGTTTTTTCACAAAAAGCAGCGCTATGATTTTTTTTTTTTCTGAAACTATTAGCATGCTGAGGAGAATTAAATTGTGTGGGAATGAATGTGTATTCTAAATGAATGACCATCCTGTGGTCTCCTGCCTGCACACTTTTTTCCTCAAAGGAACTCCTGCACATTTGGTTTGCTGTGCCCTTTGATCGGCTCCTGCAGGAGTATTATCATCTGTCAGCCATTTCAGTGTCCCCCCCCTGTCATTAGCTTAAGGCAGCTCTATTTTTAAGCAGTCGCTATGAAACATTGCCTTATACTGCCTTGAGACGGGTGCACTAGCTGCCTATGTGTTAATTTAATAAATGTTATGTTTTGCCTGTGTGTGTGTTTGCATGGTTGGGTGTTCGTATATATATATATATATATATTGTGCAGAATAACAGAACACAGTTATGACAGTAAAAATCTTTATTTCTCTATATAATAAAAGGAATCGAACACAGGACCTGGAGGTGCAAGGCAACAATACTAACCACTAAGCCACCATGATGCCAATTATTTCCCTAGTAAAAAATAAATAGAAGATTTTCATTTAAGTCCACCAAAGATCTAACCTCCTGTTAGGGTTCCTATCTTATGGTTTAAAAAAAATAGTAATAATAATATATTTGCCATACAAATGGTCCTTGACCTAAAAATAGGAAAATGTGACTGGAAATTAAAATATTGATCTAGATAAGACGATTAAACTAAAGATTAAATGAATTAGATTAATTAAATAAAAAAATTAAGCTGGAAATTAAGTTACAAAATAAAATAGAATTAAAATAGAAATTACACAGCAAGAGAATTTTTCAAAATTACAGTACAAGTAAGTCCATATTTTATGTGCAAATGTGCAGTGTGCAAATAAGAAATGTGCAATGGGCAAGAAATATGCTACATCATGATTCTATGTGTTTGCAGGAATATAGGGTATGTGTTAAAAAAAAAATAATAATATATATATATATATATATATATAGCAATTAGACCAATTTAGTCAGTTGTGGTGTTCCGGTTGAGGAGCTCAATAGCCTGCGGGAAGAAGCTCCTCCTCAGTCTCTCTGTGTTGGAAACGAAAGTGCTTTCCTTTTCTCTTTGTTTATTTCTTTACTGTTTATGGAATATGGTTTAATTTTAACATACGAAATGTTACCTTTAAGTGTTTGCCAGAAAGCCAGCCTTATGTGTGCCTTAATGCAATTCCTTAGGGGATCTTTTTTTTCCACTGGAAAAACCTTTAAAATGTTTGTTTAGAGCCTAATCATTCAAAATAAGAAAAAGATTCAATAGAACCCATTCATAGATCTTTAAGTAGTAATGATGCAAGCAGCCTTAACCTTTTTTTTTTTTTTCCTAAGAATGTACTAGTCATTGGGTAGCATAATAGGTAATGGATTTTCATTTTCTAAAGTAGATCTACAGTGTTTGGAACCAGTTTTGATATGTCAGCATATGTTTAGCAACCATGGTAACAACAATTAACCTGCACCTTTTGATTGAAGTAGGTGTGGCAGATCGTAAAATACTATTTTGCAGTTCACTCAGGTACCGTGGTGAGAGACTATTTAGTGCTTTGTAGTTCAGTAGTACAGTAGTCAGAATGCAAAATGTTACTTGCAAACATGGCCCTGGCTCCCACTTTCCCTATTAACTGGAGCTCATTTATGCACCAACTGGAACATCCAGACAGTAAAGCGTTACAGTACTTTAACTAAGAGGTAACAAAAGCATAGACTGGTTTGCAATAAATTTATATTTCTTATTTAGGCAATATTTCAGATATGAAAAAAGGCTATCCTATTAATATTATCTACATGCGCTTCAAATAAAAGACTGGAATTAATAATCATACCAAAGTCTTTTACTGCTACACATGGTGGAAAAGAAAGGCCATTCAGATTGACTATGTAATCAGATAGCTTACTTCTTGCTACCTGAGGACCTAATACAGTACGCAGTACTTCTGTCTTGTCATAAAAGGGTGGAAGAAAGTTAAAAAGTACCCAGTGTCCTTTACACATTCCTCAACTTCGTTCAGCTGGTGTCTCTCATCTGGCTTTGCTGAGATATATACCTGTGTGTCATCAGCATTACAGTGGAAATTAGTACCATGTTTACGGGTGATATTACCCAGAGGAAGCATATACAGTGAAAAAAAGCAGTGCGTCTAAAACATAACCTCGCTGAACACCTAACTTTACTTTAGTATGCTTAGTAAATTCACCATGTGCATCTAAAAACTGATAACAATCAGTCAAGTAAGATCTTAAGACCTGAGCAACATTTTCTAATTTATCGAGGAGAATAGTGTGATCAGTGGAGTCGAAAGCTGCACTAAGATCAAGCACCACAAGCCAGGAGACACAACTCTAGTCAGAGGCCAGTAGTATGTCATTTACCACTTTAGCCAGTGCTGTCTCTGTGCTATCGTGAGGCCTAAATCCTGACTAGTGCGTTATATGGAAGGTATGATAGGTGTGAGCATAACTGCTGTGCTACAACCTTTTTTAGGATCTTGGAGATAAAGGGGAGGTTTGATATTGGCCTATAGTTGGATAGTAGGTTTCTTAATTAGGGGTTTTATAACTGCTAGTTGTAAACAGTGCTTAAAGAAGAACTGAGCAGTTTTAAGAGGTTCAATTATTTCTGTGATTATATACTGTACATGTATGTACATGATCTAGTACACAGGTTAATGATTTTGCTGGGAAAATGATGCTAGTTTTTCCTTTCAAAATGTTCACCAATACTCTAAAGTTTTCTCATTTTCCCTTTTTGAACAGAGCAGTTTCCTTTTAGAAAGATTTTGCAAGCTTTTTTTATAGCGCTAAAACCGGTAACAATCCAAAGAGCCCTAAGGGAGCTTTTCTCCCAAAGAGTGTAGTACTGTTTAATTATGCTGGAAGACTGAACGCAAATAAATAGCTTCCATCAGCCATCATTAGTTGTACCTGGACAGTTAAAAGAGTGGTAGTGTGTAGTTGTAAGTGTCTACGATAAATAAATAAATAAATAAATAAATAAATAAATACATTTTAATGTGATATTTGGTATGGACTATTTTGTGGGATGGGTAAATGTTCCAGTTAAGTGTAGACTGAGATGATGTAGATTGAGCATGCCAAGCATCTATTTATCGTGGACACGTCTTCAGCTCCTTGCTAGTACTTTTTTTCTGCCAAATTGCTCCCAACCAAGAATAACAAACAACACACATCTGTTTTAGTGTACAACCTTGTAACTTTAATGGTGAAGCAAAAAATAGGGAAAATACTGTAAAATAAATTAGGTTAAAAAAAAAACACAAGCACATTTTTGTACAACAAAGCAATGCGACATATTGGTATTTTGATTTCCATATATACAGAATAAAAATATATATCTACTTTTTAGTCTTAATCCACTTCTTTCAGTGTCATTTTTTGTCTGCATGAAGAAAAACAAAAACATATACCACATTTTTTTTTTTCTAAATTCGATGTTTTTCTCTTTTTAAGTCTGTTCATTTTCTTACTTTTTTGTATGCATTCACACACATCCTGACAATATTTTTTTTTCATGTATTAAGAAATATGGTAAATATTTGCTTCATTTTTTAAAAAAGAAAAACATTGCAGTTACCTGTTTTTAGAGAAAAAAAAAAACATCTGTAGAACAAAATGGTGATGTTTGGATCGTACAGGGTCCTTCTGATATTTGGTGAATTGTTTTATAAATATCTAAACGGATCATTCAGCAATTCATCTCCCAATTTCTTTAAATATCGCTGCACATTCATTTTCATTCCGAAAAAAAAAAAAAAAAAAAACGTAAATTAAGTGCTGTGTTTAACAGTTAGAGGGCTAAACACACATGGAGAGTGCAGCAGTGCAAAAAAATAAAGTTGAGAGTTATTATGGGATGGATCAATCGTTCAGAGCATTTCCATTGGTTTTGACCTGGATGTCCGTGTAAAAAACTGTATGAAGAAAAAAAACTATACGTATATAGTTTTAAAAAAAACTAACTTAACATCTTTGGTGTTTAATTAGAAAATTAATATACAACACTATGCAGGTGTTTACAGGTTACTGTTCCTCATTTATCATTCTTTAAACCATCAATCTCTCCTTTCCTCACCTGGGTCAAACATACGCTAATGAAATTTTGTTCGTGAAGTGCTTCTTGTCTTTCGCTAAATACCATTTGTGTATGTGGCTATGCGGATGGTATAGTGCAAACTGTAAACGTTCG
>JAOVVB010000046.1:8875936-8901723 GCA_028570985.1 Heterobranchus longifilis
ATTTTTTTAGGCCTTATTACTTTTTTTTTTTTTTTTTTCTTTTTTGCTGTGAATGAAACTTTCCACGAGGTCAAACTTGAAACTGAAATAAGCAACGGTATGAAATCTTTAAACAAAAACAAACAGATTCCTTTTTAAAATGTTTGTAATGCTGTCTCTTAAGTGTTTATAGAAGCTATTGCATTAGCATTAGAGCTCAGAGCTAAGTCCCGATTTCTTTGAGAAACTGATTATGAATAGAGTGTTTACCTTCTATTCCAAATGAAAAACCCTATAAACCAAAATTCCCTGCACCATTTTGTTGAACCTTTACGACCCCTCGGCCTGGCATCCTCTCACTTGCTGCCATCATTCCCCTAGCTCTGATCCAAAGCTCAATATCCAATTCACGTCACTGACTCTGTAAGTGTTTATAAGAGGGAGACACTCTCAAATCTGACACTAATCAGACCTTAATGTGACAGAGTGATATAAATGACTTGCAATTGCCTGGAGTTCCACATGGGCTAAAAAACACTTAAGGTTGCTAGATGGAAAGGCACGATGTAGCCATGACTCATCGCTATCGCTTCGATCTTAATGATTATATCCGTTTCGGGATTAGCCTGCGACCATGCGTGCTCCCTTCCTGGATATAAGGGACAAACTGAACTGTTCGTCTGTTGAAGCTGGCATCTGCAAGCCATCGGCCAATCACACAAACAACTGTGGATCATCTGCTGTCAGTTACCAATGAGAGAAACAGCTTCAATTACAACTCACGTTTGTTTGAAACAGAAAAGCGGGCATGTGTTTGAAGCAGACCTGGGTCTAAGCTAACATCTTTGAGTCCAAACAAACAACAACTTGTGTAGATCTCAACACACATGTTGTATTGAGATATACTAATACTCCTTGAAGTACGAGAAGAACGAGAATTAACTTAAAGTACTTTTTTGTAACTGCAATAGCTAGTTAGTATCCTTAAATAGTAAATCAACTTAAATATTCCCTTAGGGGCAATAAAATTGTATTTTATTTACTGTTCCTTCCATCCATCCATCTAGGAACCTCTGTAGTCCAATTAGGGACCCTGGAGACCAATGGTGACCATTGTATTTATTCCCATTTTGTAGGACCATGGTAGGACGTCTTGTCAACATTCACACACACACACACACATACACACACACTTATTTATTGTTATCTAATCTTATCTTATTATTGTTTAAGCTTGTTTGAATTGCCATGCAAGCAAACATTACGTTAAGTTCAGCCTTCGGTAACCCTTCAGGTAAGGGCCTTGCACAAGGGCCCAACAGTGGCTCGAACCGCCAACCTTCCAATCAGAAACTCAGAGCATTAACATACTGAACCACCACCACTCCCTAATTTTTGCATATTCTAGTTAAGAACTTGGGGTCAGAGCACATCTACCCTGGGGTAGATGGGGTTAAGGGCCTTGCTCAAGGGCTCAACAGTGGCTCAACTTGGTGGTGCTGGGGTTCAAATCCCCGGCCTTCCGATCATAAACCCAGTAACCTACAGCCTTAACCGGTTGAGTCGCTGCATTGAAACATTGAAACATTAGCGATAACGCTGTATTACAACAACAAGCCCTAGCTAAGGTTTTCCAATTTTTCTTGGTTTCTTTATAAAAGAGGCACTAATTTGCCATCATGGCTTAAGTTAGTGCATTGTTTTCATACATCAAATTCAGGAGTTTACACTCTTTTTACTTTGACTTGAGTGAAGCTGTTTTTTTTTTTTTTTCCAAAGAATTTGGGGACTTTTATATCTCTTGTTTTCTCATGGATGCTCCAAATTCATTAGCTATATATGTCTGCAGTATATATGGCAGTACATGCTGGACATTCCATATATACTGTATTTATGGTAATACTTATATTTCATAATCAACTTAGTCTGAAGTATTAATAGTAAAATATGCATTACATTACAATACAAGATGTTGTTGGCTCAAGGGAATGAAGTCTAAAGCTTGAAGGGGTCTTCTTCCAATTAACTAATTTCCTATACGTTTTTCCCATACAAATATTCCACTAGCATATGTTGATTATAGGAACCTAAGCTTACTAGCTGTCCTGGTGACGCACTAATAGGGATGCTTTTGTAATAGTTACAGTCATGAATGCTTGAAATGCAGGATATTGAGGTATCATGAGAGTTCTTAAATGACAAAACCGCTATGGAAAAAGAGGAACTGCACAAACGGCATTAGTGTTGAGTCACATCAGCGTTTTTATGACACATCAGCTCCCAAGGGTAAAAGAAGCATGCTTGAGAAACACACGCAGAGCCTAAACAGTGCACACACGTCAGCTATGTCTCATTTGTCATTATATTCTTCGAAGTTCAGGGTAGGCAGAAGAAGTTTGTGTACAGTCTCTGTGCATTAGTGAGGAATGTTATGAATGTTCCTCATCATACAAGAGCTACAGCTCTAAACCCAAGTTCCCAAGTCCTAAGTTAACTGGTGTTTTATTTTTAATCTTGCCATCCCCAAAGATACTGTATGGGAAAATATTTATAGGGGTCTGACTTTGTCACATCTTCAGTGGACAGCCCTTTGGAACGAGCGGCCGGTTTACAGATTGTTTGCTCCCTGGCATGAGTTTCACACAGGACCAGAATAGCTTCTGTAAACCCGAAGTCTTCGGTATCATTGTATGTACTGTATATGTGACATTAGACATAAAAGCTCTCGGTGTTATGAGACTCGGAGAAAGATAACTAACTGCCCAATCGCTGTCATTTTCTTAGTCGATCTTTAGCGCTGAGCTGAGATTGATTGGCTCGCCGCTACGACAAAGTCAAGGAGAAGCAATGCATTCCTAAGATATATGTTGGCAAAGCTCTGGCGTACGTCGCTCTTGTCAGCGGTGTTTACAAAATCTGCGAATTCCTGCAATGTCTTAAAAGGCACGAGCTTGTAACTGAACCTCCGGAGTCACGTTCGTACTCGCGTGTTCTTACACAAACTCACTAACGCAACTTCGAGGACATGAATTCAAACTAACGACCAACCAGTGCTTGAGATGTGTTTCAACAAATATATGAAATATTACATGAAAGCTTTAGTACTATAAACAGCACTGTGCTTTAAAAGGCAATAATTCACCGTAGTGTAAGCATACTGAAGTCCCTGCTGCCCTTACATGTAAAGTCCTTGTCTCTGGATACTGATAGCCACGCCGAGGTATTGTTTGACCTCGAATTACCTAGAAACTGAGAGGAGGAAATATGGGGCAATTTACAGCAGAAGAGAGAGAGAGAGAGAGATAGAGAATGTTTATGTTCATGTCTCTGTGTGAAATGATTATGATTTTGAAAGATTTAGGAGTTAAATGTTCACGGAAATGTCAGTGTTGTAACCAGCGTGTTAAATCGCTTGCTCTGAAACTCAATGCCAGTGAGGAATCAGTTACAATCATAACATTGGTCACTGCGGTCACCGGGGTGAGCATGTCAAGAGAGAGAGAGAGAGAGAGAGAATCTACATGAAACCTTTAATAAAGAACCCTCGCACGCTCTATAATAGTTTAACATGATATCAAAATATTTATACAATGTTAATCGTGCACTTTCCTGGACTAATCGTGCACTTTTAAGTTTTAACATGTAAAAAATAAAATAATAATAATAATAATAATAATAATAATAATAATAATAGAAAGTAAACGTAAATTGCACTAAACTGAGATTTTTTTTGTGTGTGTGTCCAGAAATACACGTTTTATTTTCACGTCATTGCTTTTTTCATTTGTTTTTTGCTCTTCCTCACACTCCAGATAGGGTCTGCCCTCAACTGATGAACTGCTCATTCACTCCATGCTCCTGCTTTCTGTGAATGGTGAGGGTCTTTCACACGATTCCTCAATGGCCTCCCCCCCTTGTGGTCGCTTCTGAGAACAGCTCGTATAACCCGGTATGTGTGCAAAATGCTGGAATTCAGGCACCTCGTAAAGCTAATTCAGTTATACGAGTAAGGTAAAAGAACAGAAGGTTTTCTAAGGTGAGAGGAAACGTACGGGAATATGACTTGTCCAGTTTTTTCTTTTGTACCGTGTAATAAGCGCCATGTGGGATATTGATTATCTAACAGAAAATTTAACTGAAGGTCCGTCTTAGGCCGAGACGCTGGCGCGCAGATGCCGGCGGATGTCTGATCATCTGGGTCCAATTTCACGTCACAACGTGAAGTAAAGCAGGCAGTGCAGCGCTGAATGGAAACGATTTGTGTTGAGTGGATGGGAATCATCGAGACAAGCGATCGTTGCTGTACGTTTCAGTTTGGCTCTTACTGATGCCATGGATTATATATGCATTTCGTCAATTAGTACAACTTATAAAATAAGACCTACAGCTTGTTCGGAGCTGACCGTGTGACTCTTAAAAGAGAAAATGCACTTGAGGGAATGATGAGAAGCCTCCTGACAACCTGGTTGTTTAACCATTACACACACACACACACACACATTCTTTCTTGTGTTGTAAACACAGACTGTGTGTCACCTGTCTGTCTATAAAGACTACACTGTCTAGTAAAAAGCATGTGCATTATTTGCGCACATTTCCGCAGTTTCAAATTTCGTTTTTTTGAGAACAAATTTGTATTAGACTTCAGTTTAAGTAGGATGCCTTAAAGGGATGTGTCTTTTCAAGCACACTATTGTTCCAGCTTTGGTGTGGTACTTAAGTACTTCAAGGATCCCTGCAGAGTCTCCACTCGTTTTAAAGCTTCGTGTAAACCCTAGGCAAAGATGAAGAAATTTCAGGTCTGTTTTGAAGTGACTCTTATTTGCACTGCTCTTATGTTTGCTCCTGTGTCTCATTAACTTTTCCATTGCCTCTTTGTGTCCCAATTTAATTCTAAACCGCATGTCAAGCTTAATTATAACCGAACAGTCGTTCACTTAACCAGGGAACGCACATAGTAGCTCTGCTCTCTGCCGTTCAGGAATGAGAAATCCGCCGAGCCCAACGGCACATCGTTTCTGTCATGTCGCTCTATCGCTTCTGCAGTGTGACTCAGAAAGGAGCCCCGTGTTTCTTTGCATCACGGATTTCAAGGCATTTTCTAACGGCACTCCGAGTCTAACAATGCTCCATCAGATCCTTTTGAAAACCCAGGAGCCAACTTTTTTTCCTCTCCCGACTGCAGACGGCTCCTCGGGAAAGGCTGTCAGCCTGTAGGTAAGTGCCGTTTATGGCTGGGAAGCTCAGTGGGGTTTCCCTGATAATCAGCAATTCTATAAAGCAGCAGGACATTTCTATGGAGGACGAGGACGAGGAGGAGGAGGAGGAGGAGGAGGAAGGCTGCACCACATTTCTAGCTATACTCTCCTCCTTTGAGGCAACAGGTTTTCCATACAAGAAGTTAAACTCCAGTCGTCTCATCCAGCTGTCCTTAGGTACAAGTTTGCTCCTTCTAACTATTCACACACATGCATGTACAAACATACAGTATACACACACACACACACACACAGACATACTCGGATAAGGACTTACCAGCTTCAGCAAAGGTGATAATTTCAGTCTGTTCGCTGTTCTCGGCCTCGAGGCGTCCGTGAGGCTCGTCGTCGATCAGAACGCTGCCGTCCTTGGCCACGCGGCCCACGTGGACCTTGCGGATGGCATTGAGCAGGGCAGCACGGGGCACGGGGTGTGTGATGTTGGGCCGATCCTGCAGGTGCAGCATGCTGAGGATGTGTCTCTTCACCGCCTCCACCACATCCTGCTGCGCCTCCTCCTCCTGCATTAGCGCCTCCGCGCCACTCCTCCGCAGCCGTGCCATGGCACAGGAAGGGCAGTCTGATGATGAAGAGGGTGAGGATGCCAAGGTGCCTGAGGTGGCCATGGCATTAAGAGAATAGGAGTGAGCCAGAAGCAGCAGTGCTACACTCAGAGCAGGCAAGAGCGTCATCCTTGGAGCAGGAGGCTGAAGAAATGATGCAAACTGACCACTTACTTGAATAAAATATATATATATATACAAAAAAAAAAGAAGAAAAAAAAAAAAAAACTTTTTCCTCTTGAGCAAATGTCCCTGCAGGAACTACCTGTCTTGTAGCTGTAGATGTGCTCAGTCTGACAAGGTTTGACAACGAAAAAAAAACAAAGAAAAGAAAAGAAAAAAGTATGGACCTAAAAGTTTCAAAAAGTTTCACCTACTAAAATCAAGCAAAGGATTAAAAAAGGGTTATCCTTGATGCTAAAAAGGAGAGCTGCTGTGATGAGCGGTGATGAAGAGACGAAGAGGAGGAATACTTCTGCCGGTTGCTTCACTTGAAGGTGCTCTGTCTCCTTCTCTCTCTCTCTCTCGATGTCTTGCTTCTGGGTCTCTGAGAAGTTTGGATGGGAAAGGCAGGCGTCTTGTGGACAAGCCCTGGGGAAGCAGTGTAGAGCTCTGGGACTGCTCACTATGCACGAGGTGAATTTACAAGTGGGCTGGGCTCTCTCTCTCTCTCTCTCTCTCTCTCTCTCTCTCTCTCATACACACACATACACACATACACACACACACTCTCTGTCCTTCTCCCTCTTCTCAACTGTGACTCCACTTTCTGTCTTACTGTAATTATACTTCTTTCCCTCCCTCTCCTCTCCTCTCCTTCCTCCTTTCTCTCCCGCCCCCTTTCCCTCCCCCCCCCTCTTTCTCCCTTTTTTTTTTTTTGGTGCATTCTATTTGTAGGGAACTCCCCCCCCCCCCCCCCAACACACACTGCTTGAGCTCCACATACAGGGATTTTGCTAGGCAGACATGACACGTGATTTGTTAATGAGTGCTTACCTACACTTACGAGTCATCATGTCGTCAGATCAGACACCCCGTCGCTTGCGCACTCACATATCCACCAGTTTAGTCACACACTCCTGTAGCAGTGTGTGCGGGATTTTATTCACCTAGAGGGGAAACAATTCTTTTTATTTGAAGATAATAACGAATAAGTCAAGAGTCGTCACGTCAAAGAGTTTGCTCCAGGATAGCACATGTCCGAAATACTGTAACGCACTATTTATTACACATTTCTGCTGAGTTGTATTTCGCCCTATTCAGAAACCGAATCATCACTTCCTATATCATAATTTCTCTTACCCACCACACACACACACACACACACACACACACACACACACACACAACACACTTTGTTCAAAATTACTAGGACGTGCCCGGAAGGCTCACTTCCTGTTTAATTAGCCAAACTTGGACATCTGGGATCCTCAGCGTTACAAGCCGCCGTCTGAAGGGGGGTGGGGGGTGGGGGGGGGTTGTGTGTGTGTGTGCGTGTGTCTGAAAGTTAGTCAATTTATACATGTGAAGTCAGTTATAGGAGTCACCATGTGGAGCATATCACGTAGACATTCTCTCAGCTCTGCGTCTAATAACTCATTACTCATTCCACACGTCTGATTCAATTGGTCTTATAGTTCATATCGATTATTTCAGTGATTATACATTAAAAATATATATACTATTTGATTATTTAAGAGGGTAAATGTATTATTACAGGCGTGCATTTGTCATTCTGTTGGTCTGTGTATATCACTTTTTCCCTTCTATTACATTTTCATTTAAAATAGATTTCTATTAATAGCATTAGTAATATATTACGCTATATTAATAATAAGTATATATTATTTTTTATTAATAGTATATTTTTTCTACTCAATTCAGAAACACCATTAATATGTTGAAAAAAGGCTTTGGTTAAAAAAAAAATCATATTACATGTAGAAGATTGCTCCCTCTTGTGGAACATGCTGCTTATTGCAATGAAATGTAACAGTTCGATTCACCTACGCCTTTTCTTCTAGGCTGATTTGAATACCGATGTTTAAGAGTTAATAAAATGGCACAATTATATATACAGTATGTTGAAAAAGTTGAGAGCAGGTTAACATTGTCACTGCATCATTATAAACAGTTCACAGTTCGGTCATTCCTGAGAACTGGGACAAAAAATGTTTTTATATGAAAAGAAATGTATAATTTCTAAAATATTAATACATATTGTTGAACAGTGAGGTGTGGAGTATTAAATCCTGTTTTGAAACAACCTCACAGTAGTAACATTTTTGTACGAATGAAAGACCATTTCAGTGCATTACAGGATTTTTGTCAACAGCATCAGACATTAAAAGATGTATTTAAATTTTATTTATTTTCTTGAAAACATTGGTTATGTTTAATAACCAGGGGGAAAACTTTTTTTTTTTAATTGTTATATAATTAATTCAATACAGTGAATAATACAATCAATTCGACACAGCACCTTTTAAAAGTATTTAATTAGAATAAAAACTTATTTATAAAAAAAACTTTTTAAATAAAATAACTAAGTTTTTACCAAAAAGTCATCCTTGCTTTTTCCCTTAAAACAGTAAATTATTAATCCTAGTAAGAGAATGTTCCTTAGTGTTAAGAAATTTAATATTTTATTAGAAATACACTATTCTGGGAACAATTTATTTGGAAAAAAAATACATAAACACCAACAATTCCTACCTGAATGGTGTTGACGTAAATATATATATATAAATGAAACAGAAATTCTGTTTGTTTGTTTGGGCAGCAGCCGGTGCGTGGCCAGTGGTGGTGCGATTATCAGATTTTATGTCATGCTGTGTGCATGTCACAGGCAATTATCAGCTTTGATGTCAGACATAGGCGTTCCTTGCCGACCGTAACAATAGGCCACCTCATCATCAACTTTTAAGCCATACTGCCATCGTGTCACAATTGTGCCTCACCAAATGTAACAGTAGGCCGTGTTGTCCGCGGCGAAAATGGGTACATCAAGCCAGGATCAGGGCTACTGAAAGCCCAGACCGGACTGCAGAGCGCATACAGCGACAGGCACAAACACTGGAGCAGCGTGAGGAGCGTCAGCAAGCTGACCACACACTCTATTCTCAAGTAATGATAGCAGGCAGGCGTCAGGATCTGCACTGGAAAGTAAATCTTCATGCATGCAGGCGGAGCCACGGGTAACCTCTAGTAAATCATAAGTGAAGAGATCTTTGAAAGATATCAAACGTTTCACAGATACAAAACTATTACATTTTATTGTAAACATGTATGCAGCATTTAACACTTCGGAATCAACTTCAGAACATTTGAATGTAAACATGTTGTAGCATTGAACTCATTTCATATTTTGAAAACCACTAAATTGTTGTTGAACCACTGAATTGTTGTTGAATCAGCTTTTAGAATTGATCATAATCTGGATTATTTCAGAATTTTACAGAAAAACACAATATTATATATGTGCTGGACATGTTTTGTCCCAGTTCTCAAGAATGACTGGGTTTAAAATATGTATCAATGTTTGCTCGTCAAAGTAGGTGGACACCTGTGGAACCTCCTAATTGTATAAATGTGTAGTGTCTGTAGATTTTACAGATTTTTTCTTCACTGGAAGTGAGAGATCCAAACCTGTTCCAGCAGTGCTCATGTGCACAAAGCCAGCTCCATGAAGACATGATGTGTTAAGTTTGGAGTGGAAGAACTCGACTGAACCCAACCTGACTGAACACATTTGGAATGAACTGGAGCTGGAGCTGGAGCCTCCTCACTCAACATCAGTACCTGCCCTTACTAATGCTTTTGAAGCTGAACGATCCCAAATCTCAACAGCTGCATTCCAAAATAAAGTGGAAGGTCATCCCAGGAAAGGTTATTTATTATAAGAGCAAAGGGAAAATAAATTTGAAGGACATACTGTATACTGTAGGTGTGACGGTCAGGTGTCCGCAAACTTGGACAGATACGGTGTACAGTGGGTGGGAAAAGTCTTAAAAGACTACATATTGCATGTATTACAGATCTGTGCACAAAACATGTGTTTTCACTAATTAGTTTAAGCCTATCTGCCTGAAGAGTTGTGCTAACAAATGAATTAATCAATGGGCTAATTTTGACTCTATGTCTAGCCGGATCCAGAAGGTTTTGAAGGGTAATGAATGATTGAAGGATGATTTGAAGGATAGGACTCAATAATGATTGTTGTACTTGTGTATCCATTTCATTACATAAAATAAATTGTTCTTGCTATCTTGAATGTCATTATTTTTTTTTTATTGTATTTCATTAAAACATTGTATTTCACATTTTTCCTGAACATTTTTGGGCCAGTAATTTGTCTCTATTCATTAAGGGTCTAAAACAGTGACATTCTCTTCATTTGTTTAGTGCTCCGAAAATCTGTATCTATGCCATGGGGTAACACTGGAGGATACTCCAATGGAATAATCACATAGGGCGAAAATGCCAACATTGTCATCATGAGGGGCATCAAACTGGGTTACAATCAGAAAGTCAGGGCTTCAAACCCCAGCACAGCTAAGCTGTCACTGTTGATCCCATGAATAAAGCTCTTAACCTTATCTGCTCCAAGGTGTTGTATCCCGGCTGACCCTGTTCTCTGACCCCAGCTTCCTAACCGGGATATGTGAGGAAAAAAAATAGTTTCAGTGTGCTGTAAGGTCCATATGACAAATAATTGAATTTTATTTCTTCTTATTATTATTATGATGTGAATTCTGGCTTTAACATATCCTTATCACCTTATTTTATAACTAGTCTCTAGATTAGTTGTTGTGCTGGATTCTTCTTTATATTCCCACTCACACAATTATTAGTTCTGTCTGTGCTACATGTTGCGTCAGTGTTAATGAACATGATCTTTCTTTGTCCTTTGTCTTCATAAAGCTCCATAACTCTCCTCTTGTTCATGCCCCATTACAATCCCAGTCCTGATCCACATTAAGTTTCACCCATGTGAGCACTTCTGGCTCTGTTTACTATTTCCCTTATTTGGTTTATTATTTTATAAAATCAGTGCTGTATTAATGCTAAGTTTCCTGCTTTGTTCCTGCTCATTTACCATGGCAACTTTAATCACCGTAGCATTCCCGGATGTTTCTTTATTTCTCACTCATATTTCTGTACTGGTTTAGGTTTTCTGGTTTCATCAAGGAACATTTGAGTTGTAAGAAAATATTACAATGTAAAAAAATCCACCTAGTTCCACTTAAAAACTTATCTTGCTATCTTTAAATAACAAGTAAAAACTAATTGGATATACTAATTATTTTACTATACGTCTAGTTTACCTCTAAATTGCTCTCTGTAAGCAGACATACCTGTATTATACTTGTTGTTCCAACTTGGCAATGTACTGTATGTGTGCATCAATTTTACCATGGATTTACTGTGCAGTATGAGTAATAACATAGTAATATACAGTACATATATCTCACATGCTGTTTCTTTTCCTTTTCTTTTGGCTGCCTCTTTAGCTTTAGATCATCTCCTCTTCCAATCCCTGTCACTATAATCCCAGCTACGGCTGTGTATATTACAAACACAGGTGAAGGCGACACTTTGATCAGTTCACACAAACAATTTCTGTGGGGTCCTGGCAGAGGATGTGATGGGTTTGAGCCAAATCAGACCACCGGATTAGTGAGTGTGAGTGGAGTCATAGTTCTCTGTGGTGTGGAGGCCGGAGCCATGATGTGTTAAGAACAGAGATTTAGATCTACGTTTTTATTTGCACATTAGAAGTGATAAAGCTAATGTTAAAATGCATGTTAATTTAAAACTTATTACAGAAAAATTAAATACATTTACCAACTCAATTTACTGTAGTAAAATAGACATAATATACTGTAAATATGCAATGTGTAAAATCGATCGATAGATAGATAGATAGATAGATAGATAGATTTTTTTATAACACAAAGTCTGAACTGACTGCTGAAATTTTGGTGTTTTAATGTTATAAACTCTACCTATAATGAATTCTGTTAGCAATTTCTAAATGTATAAATAAACTTTGGCAAACTTTAATAGCTTGTCATATAAAAAAAATAAAACAAACACCTGGATAGTGTATACTATACTGTATATTGTACAATATATGCATATTATGAATCTATCTGTAGGTCATTATGTATGTGTTCTTCATAGAAAGTGTTACCAAAGTCTCTACTGTATAACAACTAATACTAAATTGAGTCTTTGAAGTGCTTATGTACTGGTGATGTTACTTATGATCACTGCCATTAATAGAAATTGACCAAATATTGCACAAATGCCCATCAAATATCAAATAATGACTAGAAAGAAAATACATACAACACACATTATAGATCAAGTCAGGTACTGAATACACAAGGAATGCTGTAGCTATATGCTGTATAAGAACATGCATGCTAGTGCGAAAGGAACGGCAAAGTGATCAAAAGTGTCAAAAATGCAACCTTCGTAGTAGACCCTATATTCAGGGAAAATGTTTTTCAAAATCGTTTCCTTAAATTTCTTAGAATTTTTAGCATGAACATCAATCAAACTATAAATAAATAACAAAAAATAAAGGTTCTATTTTGAAATAGAGAAACACTGTTGTTGGAGAGTTGCATCTCAAAATGTCAGAAATGTCCATGCATTAGTAAAAAAAAATTAAATTGAAGTTGAAATAATTTTAGTTAATGGTTGTGGGTTTCGTATTCTGTGTATCAGTGTGTGTGTGTGTTTGTGTAAGCAGTTTACATGAGGCTCACCACAATTCTTGAAATATTATGCAAATGAGAGAATAAACTTGACTTGAAATGTTTTTATTCTCTGCAAACTTCAGAGCGTTCTAAGTGTGCTGACATTTAAACATTTTCAGAGGAAGTGAAAGATGAGCAATATCAGGATGGGATATACAGTATATCATGCCACACTTTCCAGATTTTTATTTGTAAAAAAAAAAAAAAAAAAAGAAGAAGAAAGAAAAACATTTATCATTTTCCTTCCATTTCACAATTAGGTACCACTTCATGGTACATACTGTATGTATCCCAATAACCAATAAAAATACATTGTGGTTGTGATGTGAAAAGAGGTGGAAAAGTAGTTCAAAGGGTATGAATACTTTTGCAAGTCACTGTAACGTTTAAATGATCATTAAAGGGAAAACAACACTTTACAGTTCTGTTCACACTGACCTACATTATGAACAGTTACAAGTAAAAACCATGAACATATTTGTTATTTCAGTATTTTATTTTGCTTTATTTTATTAATCTCACCTGTGCAATGCCATGACTGCATCATTACACTTGCATTTTATTTCCTGTGACCTTAAATTTGGGTGTGGTGTAGGTGTTATAAAACCACCTTATGACTAAGGTTTTATGACAAAATAGCCTATAACAGTCTTTATGACAAACAAGGTCTCTTGTAATAAGCTTTCGTAATTATTTACATATGTTTGTGTTAGTTGTCATGAAGGCTCTGTGAATTGCTATTATTAATTACTATTAATCAATTATTGCACTTTGACTAGGTGGAACATTATTTACAGACTTGGACAATAATAATGCAAGTCCATAAATACTAATACACATTGTATGATGGGAAGTGAGTGGATGTTATACAGGTTTCCAAAGTCTAAATATTTATTCTGGCCATTTGCTTTTTAACCACACCAACTATGCTTATCATGCATTAGACACCATCATCCATCCATCATTCATCACTGGCATGAATGCACAATTGTGCACTCATTAGACTAAATAAACTCCTACACAATCAAATCCCACTTGTTTTTTCCCCATCAGTAATGTAATTTAGTCCATGAATTAGAAGTTAATGAACAATTTCCTCCCATCTTCTTTCTCACGTCAAGAGACAAGTTACAGAGAATGCGGTAGACATTTGATGACACTCCGTTTCCTCTCCATCATGACGTGGAAACTAATGGACCATGTTACACACAGAACGTGAAGGGGGAAAAAAAAGAAAAAAGATGGGATTCATCCACTTGAGGAAGGAAGAGAGACATAGAATTGAATGAGTCAGTGAGTCAATCTTTCTCTACATGTGGGTTCCCTCTAGAAAACAAAACCTTCCCTGCCTCACACAGCCTCGCTGTTTCTTCTCACAGAAAGCCGAGTGTGATCTGGAACAGGAATCGACTGTTCACTTCCTCGATGTGTGAGGCAGCCCAGCTGCACAGAGGAAACCGTTGGGAATGTTCAAGGTCAAAAGGTCGGATAGGGTCGCATCACCAGGTCACATCACCTGCATCACAGAGAACATTTCCCTCTGTACGGAATAAATAACCGTGCTTACTGACCAGGGCTGTCACTAGTGGAGTGAAGGGAAGTTCTCTTGCTGCCTGAATTCATTTTTTATGTATATAAACTTTAAGCTCAGAGGCACAGTCTCAGGGGACGTAAAATTCTCAACCACACTGGTAAATAAGGGATTAAAATTTTATAACCATAAAGTAATCATGCCACCTCTGTAAAATCAGTGGAAATAATAAACATAACCAGTAAGTGTCAAGTTTTATTGTCATATGCACAGTAAAGAAACATGTCCCCTTCATACAATGAAATTCATTCTTTGCTGTCCACCAATGAATGCCATTATAAAAAGATTTTTAAAGAAATGCATAGGTATAAAAACGAATAGGTATTTTGAAAAAGGATATATAATATATACAGTATATATAAAATATATATTGTATATAAACAGTAAATATATTTTGTGCCACAGAATTAAATTCTTCAATCTGATTGGTCAGAAGGTATGGATTAATTTCATACACAGGGACTTGTATAGCAAATGGTCCACGTACCCTAAACCTAATAATAATCAGATTTTTAAATTATTTAGTAGATATTCCTTTAAAATATATTCAAGGCATTTTGTGGTTCAGCACTTTGTAACAATCGGTATGTTTGAGTGTGAGTCTCAGGACAAAGGGAGTCGATGCTTTCTGCATTTTTTTGGTCTTATTAACTTCAAAAGAGAACGAAAAAAGGCCTTTGTTCATTATTCATCCACTTTGCATCACGCCACCAGGTATCACATGGATTAATACTGCCGCTTGTCTTTTGTTATTCCTTCCATTATTTTACATAACGGCAATGCTCAACAGAATACATGACACCTACATAAGCCTACATAATTAATCACAGTCGATATAAACCTATGTAAATATCTAGAAATCCTTCTTACAACCGCTTTCAGCTGTTTTGCTCTCAAGTCGATGTCAAGGTGAAACAGATTTACTTTGACATAAAGTTTTGTTTCGATGCTTTCTGCTCCCACTTTTGCTTAGAAGGTCATGAAAACTGACAAATGACCTGTCAGCTCAGAAGGAGCATGTTGGTTGAGGCGTCATGATACTGCACAGAAGTAGTGAAGGTTTTGATTTTGACATATCTGTATATTTCTGCTTTTAACTTGAAAAAGGGAACTTATTTTCTTTTTCTTGTGTTTTCAGACAGCATAAGTGATAACTGACTTGTTTCGTGGACATCCCGCAGCATTAAATGTACCCATGAATTAATAAAAAATATTATGCAATTTAAAACTTTTGAAATTATAATAGTGTGGAAGGTTCAGAGAAGTAAAAAGGTTCAGGGAATGATGTTAATGGAAATGTTTAACTTTGGCATAATAACAATAATGTTTAGTGTCAGAGTACATCACACCATCTCAACACTAATTATTTATAAAAACCCCTGTTTGATTTTATTGCTAATATGGCAAATCCTGCAGTGGACTGTCACCTGACTTTACGTTTTTTTCACATATATATCACTAAACAGTGAAATCCTTTTCTTTGCATTTCCCAGTTTGGGGTCAGAGCGCAGGGTGAGCCATGATACAGCTCCACTGGAGCAGACAAGTTTGATGGCCTCGCTTTAGAGTTCTTCAGTGGCGGCTTGGTTGAGCTACGGCTTGAATCGCAAACCTTCTGATCAGTAACCCAGAACTTTAACAAACTACTACTTCCCCAAACTAACAAACTTTACCAATTTCACTGCTGAGCCTAGAAATCCAATATGCTGTGCATTATCCTGGGTAAATCCCTAAGTGTGAATCCACCTAGGCTGACCTGAATGAGTTTGGTGATGGTGATTTGGGTGTATTTGCTATTTCTCAAAGAGTTGATCTTTGGTTCATCAATTTCTCAAGAATGCCTTGACCCACTTGACCTAACAAAGCGCCACATGACAGTTCAAATGTAGTACCATTTCTAGCGTGTCTGGCTTCCCTCACACTTGCTGGATTTATATGTTGGATCAAACTGAGCCTGGTGAAAAACACCATTATTAATAATGGTTTCCTGGCTGTTTGTTTATTAAAAAGTCTTCTGTATAGCACTTGGACCTGAACAGGATGTAGTGCCTCAGAACAGAAACCGCTTACCAGCATGTCTGCGGTGTGATCTGTTCTCAGAATTTTATGTAACTGTTTCTCTTCATCCTATTAGGTATGTGTATTATCCCTGAGTAATGAAGCGCCCAGCAAACAGACATGACCGCTATAATTTTGGAATAATATTATTATTTAGTGTCGTAGGACATAGTGTGGTTTAAATGATTCCAATTGAAAATAAATAGTGTGACTTTGTATGAGGTGTAGGCATACAGCGCTCTGGGATCTGGCTTTATTTTAGATGTTTAATCATATCAGTTATGGTTATAGTAATAAAAAAAAGGCGCATTGCTGATTTTTCTTCTTAATTGCCCCTGGTAGCCAGATATTCAGACATCCTTCAAGCACAGCCAGGACATGGAAAATATAATACTCCAAATGGATAAAGAACAGTTTCTTAAACACAAGTGCTCCATGACAGGCTTCTCCCAAGCACTCGGGCACATCCAGACACACTCATGATGAATTCTCACTTCAAAATTAGCCTTATTTATCAAATCTCTCTCGGCTTTCGTCTCTGCACGTACATGTGGTAACGCATGTGGGACTATTTGTTAGTTGTAAATGCCTACATCATGTAAGAATTCCTGAATCAGATTAGTCAGAAAGTGTTGATCATTGTTTCTGACAGGATTGCTGGCTGTAATCCAGATCACACCTTTTTTTGGTAGGGATTTTAAGCAAAGATGGCTGTAGGGAATGTGAGTAAGTATTGATAAATGTCATTCTTGATAACTGTTCTCTTTATGTACCATTTTTAGAAGGAGTCTCAAGCTAAAAACCCAACGTTTTCAGACACAGGAAAATCTTGTCTAAAAATGGATGGTTTTCCTTTCCTTTTTTTCAGAAACCTTAACCATTTTTTCCCTTCTTAATTTCAAGAAAAGGGAAAAATAGCCTGTTTAGTTGTCAAATGTCTACATTATGCATGTACTTTCCATTTCACCCAGAAATTTGTCATAGAGCATGCCATTCCCCTCATCAGACTCTGGCTCAGCTCGAGTAACTATTCTCCATCATCTTCCAACTTCAAAGTCAGTTCCTCCAAAGTTCAGGCCTCCAGCATCTTAGTTGTTTGATTCAAACACTTCCAAATTTTGTCCTCAAATTAGTTGTTTGTGATACGTGGCACTGACGTTAGTCTCCCACACTTTATTCCTCATAATCCTAGTCACATCCCTGAGACAGCATCCATGTTCTCATGAGCAGCGTGTGTGTGGAGTCACCCTTGTAGAGTATCACACAGAGGCCACGGCATTCATTGTAATCTTTCTTTCACCATCCATGAAAGACTACAGCTGCTCTCATGCACTCGCTTTATCGCTTCCGGCAAGCCAGACACACCACAGACCAAGACGCGTAACAGCCCAGCAGGTCAAACTGAATCACTGATTCATTGATTCATAAGGCTGTGGCCTCAGTCTTGGTGGGGGTGTGTGAATCAGGAGCCCTTCTCCTACCACCTCCTAGATCTGTGGGTTTGTGAGTAAGGTACCGATATGCAAAAATAAAGAAACAATAGGCAGAATGGAAACGCAGACTGTGTTCCACCCGGCGCTTCTAAACCTTATAAAGCCAAGCCTGTGGTTTTGGAAGCGTTTTTGTTTTCTTCTGGTGTGTTTTTAATTGGAGCAGTGTGTGAGCATGATGGCTGCCATGCTGAGTGTTTGCAGAAATTCCCTCCGGATTGTTTTGGCAGGAGGAGATGAACACAGTGTTCACCAGTGACACTGGCAAAAACTTCAGTGTCGTCTCTGCTGTTAATTGTTTCTCTCACTTTCTTATGCGTCTTCTACATCATGGTCTTTTTCTTCTCACTTTTCTTCTCATTCGGTGGAGCTGACCATAACCGAAGACTTCTTCATCATTATTTTCTTTTTCCCTCTCTTCTTCTCTGCCTCCTCCTTTTCTTCCTTATTCTTCTTCTCCCACTTTTTCTCTTTTGATATGAGTTTAGATAAGTCCATTACCATGCTTTTACTTCTTCTTTTTCTTCATCATCATCATCATCTTCTTCTTCTTCTACTCTATTTGTTCCTGATATGGCAGACTACTTATATTAAAGAAAAGTTTCTCAGATTATAACCATTCTTCCTCCAGCATCATCATCACCATCTTCTTCTTCTTCTTTTTTATAATATGGTAAAACTCATTATAGTATAGGAAGATATTTATGTTTATTACTATTCTTCCATCATCATCAAGACCATCATCATTGTCATCATCATCAAATGTTTCTTCTTCATTTTTTCTTCTCCTTTTCTTCCTTTTTCCTGCTAAAACTAAGAAAATCCACACAAATCGCAATTCTCTGTTGTCATTATTGTTTTCTTCTTCTCTCCCTTCCTTATCTCTTTATCCCATTTTGTGAAGCTGACTATAACAAGGAACGTTCATGTCTACTCTTCATCATACTCTTCAGTCTTTACTAAAGAAAATTCTATTGTATGTATATAAATAAAAGAAAGTTTTTGCCTGTACATTGATCAGAACTCACTCTTTCAATGATATCTCTTGCATATATTGGAGGACTAAAACCAGTCTCAGAAAAATTTCTGTCTGTATGTCTGTCCAGCCAGATTTTCTCACATCATGATGCAAAACTGCCTCGACAAAATGTAATAAAACTTTGGCAGTACTTAGGTTTTTTCCCTAAGTTCATAATGTTAAATTATGAAAACGTTGAGTTGAGTATGTGCCAGATTATGTCACAGCATCTAGCATTTTTTATTTATTTTATTTATTTATTTTATTTTATTTTTTGGGGGGGGTGGCAAATATAGCGCTTTTTCCCTTAAGGTGGGCATGGCTATGCATCACTCATCAGAGCCAATCAACCTGATAGTTTACTTTGTATAACTACACAGATAATGTGGGAAACACCCACATGAATGTAATGCACCTGGAAGCTGCCACAATTTTCAAGAAACAGAACAAAACAAAAATGTGACACAGCATGGCAACCTCAAAAAAATAGACTATATAGTAGACTAAGAAAACTTAACCTTCCTGTGGGAAGTTTAAAACCATTTTGGTTTCTATGTTCTGAACCTGTGGCACAATGCGAAGCACCACTGTGAAATAAAACACGGGTCATTACAACAAAATACCCGAACTGAGAGCCCAGTGCCCTAAAATCAAAATGTAATCAGTTATGTGCCAGGATTTGTCACAGCATCACCCAAAACTGGCGGTACAGTAATTAATTAAACTCATATCTGCCTGATTTTTAACCTGCACCATAAGTGAAATCTAAATGTTGATTAAAAGCAACCTTACATTTTTTTTCTTTGTTTTGTCCTATATAATGACAGACAGACATGTACGTAGGATACAAGCTGAAATAATAATAATAATATCACTGATTATATTCAACCTGATCAGAGTGTTTTTAGCTTTAACCTTTCTAACTCTTTCTAAAAACGATTTAAACAACAGGCACTGCATTTCATTCCTTGAAATTAAGCCTTTTTTAACTAAAAGGTTTTCCCATGAACATCATACTGTAGGCTTGGATCAGATCCTCCAGACAGGCGTTTCCAGTTCTCTTACAGTAAGCAGCTTGTTGTATACTCTGGCACTGTCCCATGTTTACTTCTTTGTATATGCGCCCTTTCCTGACCAGTTGTTGTCATGATGTCACATCCGTGGCTGGAATTTTCAGAAGTAATACTGACACCGCGATGATGACGTGAGTTCCTCTAGAAGTGCTTTGTCAATGTAATTCTGTGTAGGTTACTTAAACCAGTTATAGGAATATACTCCCGTAGGCTGTGCACACATGTGGGCTGAATCGCAATCTTTAACCACTCTACGTATCTGTGGTTCTTTTACTTGTGAAACGTTGTGTTTTTTAATATGACTAGTGTGATGAAAGATGCTTTCAGAAATGGTCTTGTTTATTATGCATCCATTTCCTTTTGGAGGGGTATCTCGCTCAGATTTTTCCTAAAGCCTGGTCATGTAAAGACCATATTTATAACTGTAGGTGTTTTGCAAATGATGAATGCTGTATCATCTTTTCTGGAAAGACAGGCATGATTTTATTCTGTTCCAGTATGCATTTGTTTCAACTTTGAACAATTTGTGCCTCCTAGCCATGTCTGAATCAAATTCTTAGTCATGAACATTACAACAGACACTGACTCGAGTACAACTACTGGTTATGGAGTAATGATTCTCTTTTCAGTAAAATGATCAAGTGATTAAGAAAAGACTAAGGGAATAAAAAAATTAATCGTCTACTGAAAAACTACTTTACATTGAACATTTTCAAGAGAATATTTGTAATGGAAGATGATCTTAAGCGGTCCTTTTACTTGCAACAAAATGACCCCAACTATCGGCTGACAGGTAAAAATTGAAGAGTCGTCTGAAACTGCTGACAGCCATCTTTCATCGCTACAGTTCGACTGAATGACGTTACCTATAGAATCTGTCATCAGCTGTTTTGGAGCAGGCAGCAAGATGACCAATGACACTTTGCCCTTCTGTGGTTGCTGCTACCTGTCGGCCGACAAACATATGTTGACAGATGTTCATCTGTTTCTCTAAAGATGTTCTTTACCTGTCACCCATGTTCTATTCTACAGACGGTAGCTCAGCTAAAAATATGCAAGCAACGGGTGTCATATTAGCGTCAGTCTGGCAGATGAAGGATAAAGGTGCGCAAGGTCAAATGTGGCGACAATTTATTGTACTGCAGTTCGAGTTTTTAAACAATACCTCTCAAAAATAAAAGGCAATATGCTTCCAGGAAAGGTTGTTGTGGAAGAAGATGCTCATGAAATCGATACTGCACATGTCTGGTCATGGTAACATGGCGAACATCTACAAAAGAACCGAGAATGAAAGAGAAAGGGCTGTCATTTTTATAGTGGTTTATAGTGGACATTATGTCATCCATCACTGGGTGATAAACTGACGAAAACCGAATGTTAATCTCTGCTTGTCAGTTGTTTATGATTCTCAATCTGTAGACAATCAACCATCAGTTGTTAATTATCTCACATTGTCTCCAGCTTTTTCGACCATCAGTCATTAATATCTCTATCGACAGTCTTCCTCCTTTTGGCTGAATCACGGCCGTTTATTATTATGTGCCAAGTGTGTCGCTCAAGGATTGTTGCCTCTTTTGCATTTGTGTTGCATTTATGTTGCCAATGTCGTAGTGAGAACATTTTTTTTCTTGTTGGTGGAAACATATACTTATAAATGGCCATGGTCTGTTATTTTTTGTCGCAAGTAAAACAGAGCCTTTACTTAGCTAGATATCTTAGGCAAATGCATGGCTAAGTTGGGTTGGTGTGGTATTTTACTGTATGCTACATTCTGGAGCTGCCTAACTAGTGGCTCATACTCAGACATCAAGCAAACTGCCCCTTACACATTATTCTGGGCATTTCCTATAGGATGTGACAGCACTTAGACAATCATGATTAAACACATACAGAACTTTTATACTGTAAAACATCTAAAGCACTGACTACCTCACTCAGCAAGCTATCAGGTAAAAGCTACTGTAGCATCTTACAGCGTACGTATACATGGTTTAGCATGTTGAATTCTGATCTCTCAAATGCTGATATCCTCATGTGTTTTGACTCACATAATTTGTGAATTGTTATCATGCTGTTTCCTTGGAAGCATTTAATAGCTGATTGGTCAAAGATGCTCATCAGTCTCCACTGTCTCAGATGTGTTGACTAAGCATTTGACATCTGTGTAGACTATGTGAGGAAACTGGGTTTGATTGTGTCGCCGTTGAATTGTTTAAAGTTTTCACATACTGCTCTTTTCTAGTCGTTACAAGTTCTGGGGTTTTTAGTCAGCTTACAGTCATCGGGAGTTAATTTACCTTTTGTAATGATGATACAAATATGCCGATCAGCCATGACATCAAAATTACCACCAAGTGAATTGAACAACGTTATATACAACTATATACCAGTAAACTGGTGAAAGGATCATGGGCACCACAAGGCTCACTCATGCCTGCGGGGACCGAAGACTACCACGTCCAGTCCGATCCCGCTAAAAAAAGTCAACGCTAGAATAGAACAATGATAGAAAGGCATCAGAACAAGAAGTTAACCAAAGACTGGGAAAGAGCACAAACTCCAAACTATCCAGATCCCAGTCTGATCAAGCACCAGTGGGAGGCACCAGACAAATAAGTCCAAATCCATGGGGGCCCTATGACACAGCACCCAAAGGATCCGGCGCCAGACACCACAGCACACCCACAGAGGTCCTGCGGAGCCATGCCTTAAGGAGTCAGGTAGCACCAAGGGAACCCAAAACTTAGATGGTTTTAATGTCATGGCTGATTAATGTAAATTTGTGAAGTTGCTTACTTTATTGTTGTATTATTTTTATAAATTCTTTTAAAAACAGCTCATGTAAATTAGTTTGTTCAGTGTGTTAACATCTCCTGCTTTCGGGACACCGCCCCAGCACACAGCCACATCTTTTTTGCATCCATTTCTCACAGTTGCATCCACCATTCCCATACAAACTCCCTGCTTGCCTACAGTTTAGCAGGGGATTTTTTTGCTTTAGGAGTCTCCCTTAAAATTTAAAAAACACAGCCAAATAAAATACGCACTGAGTTCACAAGTTCGTTTATAACATCATGCTTACAAAGTCACACATAAATATCTCTCACACACAATATAGACAAGTGAGCATGTTTAGATATTCACCCTAAGCTTCTGTTTAATCTGATGCATTGTGCTTCGTGAGTGATGTATGATGGGTCGTAACAGGAGCTGCAGAGCAGCTGGGAGATGGGTTTGTACAACGAGAACAGAATAACATTACAAATTAAACAAAGGGAGGCACTAAAACTTTCCTGTGTCTGACATTGTCTGTGGTTTTGTCTTCTGAGCAAAAATCCACATCGAAAAACAACACACAGAGACTTCTGTCATCGCCTTGTCCAGTCTGCTTCACCATTTCATACTGTGTGTGATTTTAAGGGCTTTCCGCAGGGGAAACACAAACCGGGGCGTCAGAGGTTCAGGGCTAATTTAATGTCAGTGGATTGGACATCTGTGATCTCAGAAAGAGTGTGGGATAAAAGCGAGAGAAAGAGAGAGAGATGAGGGAGAATGACACAGTGACAGATTACCTCACTTTTCTTTCACCTCTATGACTAACGTCACTCTACATGTGGTCGAACCTAAAACACCCAGTACATGATAAAATGTGGCTCTGCCCATCAGCAGGATGCCACTCCTGCTCAGCACATCTTTATTTCTCCGTACCTCCTTTCATTTTCTATTCCTGTCATTTTCAGACGCTGTGGTCAGAGGGAGGGAAAAGTGAAACAGTGCTACAAACGTCTAAGTCTTGGGAAAATACCAGCTCCCACCTTCATCATGGTTTGTTCTTTTTGATCCCTGCTTTCCTTCACCAAGTCTAAAAATGGGATTCCAAAATGGAATTTGTGACAAATTTGTCTTGCTTTATTACTGTAAAGAATAAAATACCATCGAGCATGTGGTTATAGGAAATGATTCAGTGATGAGTTGGCATGATGTGAAGTTGACTGTTTTCCCATAACAGCACACCCTGAAGTTTTTTACATACTTTTTATACATTGAAATTGACAGTTTTTGTTTATTTATGTTTTATTTATATATTATTTATTTGGAGTTACAATTAATGCTGTGGAACATCCACCAAGCAAGTTACTACCTGTTGTCCCTTACTTTATAGCTGTAAGCCATGGGTGACTCCTTCCAAAACTATTTACACACACAGTGCATTACAGAAACCCCTTACGACTCCAAGAACTATACTTTATACTTTATACTATACTAGACCCAGTAACCCTATTCCTATAGAAACAATTATATATTAGAACAAGCATGATAACTGAAACCTTACAGCCTGTGCTACTTAAGGTTGTTGTTGTTTCAAAGAATAACCGATGATGAATTCTGACCAATCATGTTCAAGAATTCAAAGCACTGTGATGTCCTTCCAGCTTCTTCTTGGGGCACCCCAACGACTCATGGGCCAGGCGGAGACATATAATCACTTCATCATGTCCTGAGTTGGCCCTGGGTCTTCCGCCCAGATGGCCATGCCTGGTACATCTCCCAAAAGGACACATCATTATCCGGTGTCCAAACCACCTCATCTAGCTTTTCTCACCCAATCTTAATGAGTAACCTTGAGGGATGTATGCTAATTGGTAAATCAAAAGCTTTTCTACCACTAAGGTTCAGTATAGCGACCACTGCAGAAGCTGCACCAACCTACAGTCAATCGACTCACTCATGAGCAAGATACTTAAATTTCTCCACCTGGGATATGTTCACCTCCTTTACCCAACGGGAGCATGCCATCCTTTTCTAGAGAACCATGGCCTCTGATTTAGGGGATTTAGGGGTAGCTCAGTGGTTAAGGTATTAGACTATGGATCAAAAGGTCACAGGTTAAAAACCCGGCACTATCAAGCTACAACTGCAAGGCCCTTAAACCTTAACTGCTCAGATAAATAATGAGATAAATATAAGTCGCTCTGGATAAATGCTGCCAAATGCTATTTAAATGCAATGTAAATCTGCAACCATTCAGTGGATAGTGCCATTTGAAGCCATAAAGTTATTAGGATTAAATCCAGACCCCAGCTCTAACTTTTAACCAATTATAGATTTTTTAAACTAATTTGGTTATATGCAGGAGAACATAATATATACACATTGTACTCTTTGTAAATATTTAATATTTGGTATGGCTGTGCTTTTTATATGGTTATCCAATAATATAATCCTATAATATAATAGTATCCACATGCAGTACATTCAGCAAAATGTCTTATTTTTGATACCTTTTATGTTCGGTCTTCCGTATTGCAACACTGCTATCTCATCTTTAGCTTCTTGTCTGTCAGGACTTACTGTATGTATGCAAGGCAAACCACAGGTTTATGTTGTATACCTCCTAATATGTTCTGGCTTCACCAGTAACAGTTTACACAGAGACCTGTATAATTTGCACAAAAGCAGATTTTAAAAAAAAACATTTAATTTCTGATATGATTATGTTTTCTGTAAGGAGATTTATTTTATGAAAGTGGACCCCAGGGTCAGCGTTTTGAATGAATCAGGAGAAAGGATTTTTTGTTTCTCAATACCATGACAATCATCAGTTTTTTGTCTGACTGAGGAAAACGGACCAACTGTTTATAACTCCTATTAAGTAAGTAATAACAATAAATTGAACTAAAACTAGATAAAAATGTACACTATGCCATTCTTTAATAATTATGAGGAGCATTGTCATGAACCTACTTGTAAATGAGAGCATAAAACCGATTTTTGACATTTACAGACAACTTCAAGCACAGTACGGTGATGAGACTCTTAGCCACAAGAAAATATTTGAATGGTGCAAACATTTTAAAGAAGTCTGTACGTCTGTGAACGACGATTCTGGAAAAGGTGGCTCAGAGCCTACTGCTATCGTTCCCATGAACAATCTGTGAGTCAAACTCCTGATCCTTAAAAATCAACAGATAACTTGTTGGCAACTT
>JAOVVB010000046.1:8982540-8997340 GCA_028570985.1 Heterobranchus longifilis
ACATAACTCATAATCACTAATGTTAGCTGTCAAGCTTGCTGCTAAAAAAAAAACACTTTTAATTGTGTCTTTCTCCTTTGTGCTACACAATGATTGTTGAAAAAGCAGGAGTTCCAGTGCTCATGTTGTAGTCATGTCACATCCTAAACCTGCTGCAGATACAGAATCTAAAATGGCCTACACCTCTCATGACCAGGCTTCTGTCATTTATTTTAATTTTTTTACATGACTCCTCTAAACACTCTGACATAATTTCCTGAACTGAAGCAAACCTGAGACGCCATTGATAAACTCTACCACAAATTTTGAGCAACTTTTTAAAGTGGCGACACAGCGTCATTGTGACATCACACCTCCAGGGTCGAGGGTTCGATTGTGCACGAGTGTGTGCCCTGCAATGTTTTGGCACCCTGTCAAGGGGTGTATCCCAACTTGTATGCAAAAATCTCCTGGGACAGGTTCCAGACTCCCCACGACTCTAAATACAGGATAAAGTGGTCTAGAAGATGACTGAATGAATGAACATTTCATAGTCTGACCTGATGACAAAAGACTTGTTTTTTTTTTGTATATCTGGCAACACAATTGAAAGTATGGCCATGTGGTGCCTCCTCTTGTGGCCATGCTTATCTTGACAGTGAAGGAAGGGAGGCTTGGGTCTACAGTTTCAGGATTACACCACATCTTCGATTTGTTTTGGAGAGTTGTGAAATATATAAGAGAGCTAGGCAACAGGACAAAAACATGATAAAACAAAAAACATCAATGAAAAAAAATGAGATATTTTTAGAGATAATAAGAGATATTTTACATTTACAGCAGACACCCTTATCCAGAGAAACTTACTTTATTATTATAAAAAAAAAATTTAATATCATTTTACCTATTAGCAGTTGAGGGTTAATGTCCTTGTTTAAGGGCCCAACAGCAGCAACTCTGTGGTAGTGGTGGTAGGGTCTGAACCTGCAACCTTCCAATCACTAGGCCAATGCCTTAACCACTGAACTACTGTACCTCCCACCTTTCATGAATGTTCCAAAAAACTACCCATCTCACCCTGTGTGCATTGAATAGCCATGCAAATCAAATCAAATGAAAATTCAATATTCTGACATGTCACATATTTTACCTACAATTAAACTACCTTTTAATATCAGTGCAGTCCATTAGCAGGACCACAGACCGACACTCTGACAGTTCTTTAAAGGCATACACTGAGTCATCACCAGGATTTACGAGCTAGAAAAGGAGATGGAACATCTTCTTAAGAAATGAAAGAGAGCCCATCTTGTCTAATGAAGTGATATGGTGAGAGTGCCAGACACTGAGTGCTGATACATGTCCATCACAAACTACCCTGTGTAAAGAGAGAGAGAGAGAGAGATGATAATATCTGAAGGTCTGATCGAGGAGATCAGGTGTGCAGCAACGAGGTCTGTTGTATGTGCATTTGTGTCTTTTCACTGAGATCTAAAACGTGCAGCTGCTTCTACATTATTCATTACCATTGCAGTCTCTCATGTCCCTAACAATTCATCACGTGACGGATCTACAGTAGTTTATGCAGACTGACCCGTTTATAAGGACATCTGTCCATCAGAGGAAAGGCCTCATTCCTGTCATTCTGGAATGCGTGTCGTACTTTTGTTTAGCAGAAGAAAGAGATTCCAGTCATTTAATACGAGTAATATACACGGCCCTGTGACACGTCAAGAAGAGAACAACTGGAGTTTGACATTAAGTGTCATAAAGCTGTACTCCGTCAACCCTGTGGATATTATCAGGGTTAAATTTACTCCTTGAATGCGTATCAGAAAAATGAAACTGTCTGTCTTTACCCGTTTCCACTGCCAGTAATCCACTCTGTGCCGTTCTGGTATAATTAAAACGAATATTTTTAAGCTAGAAAAGTAGATTACTGTACGTAAGGAATTACAAGGTGTTATTAAAGGAAAATAATCCTCGAATGGGCTGTGCGTGATTCATTCCACCAGGAAGAAGAAGATTTCCGGTAACAGCACATCCCAAAGCACATCTTACACACCAGCAATATGTCAGTTATTACAATTTTCAATTATGTTCCAAATATATTTCAGTGTTAATAAACAATAAACTGAACTTGTATTCATTTACAGTTACATGTAATGTATGTTTGTAAGACAACTGATTTGTTTACATAATAAAAGATAAATGTATGTAAATGATATGTGAAGGTGAAAATGTAAATGAAGGTGCAGTTTGGTGCCTTTTTTTCTGACAATAGCTACATACACCGTCTAGCCCAAACAAAAGTCACACCTCTTTTTTTTTTTTGTCCACCTTTAAAAAGCTTCAATCAGCACCTTTAATTAAAGTGCGCACTGTGATGTGAAATTCATGTGTGTAACAGCACCCTGTTCCTCATGGTGAGGAAGTATTGGGCCTTTATTTTTGTCCTTTTTGAGCTTAAAAAAGTACAATAATACTACGACAGGTGTGCAAGTCAATCCGGGACTTTTAATTGTACGGAATAACAGAACACAGTTATAAGAGTAAAAGCTACTGTACCATGATGTCTCTATATAATCTCCTGCTACACTAATGCACTTATCCCAGTGTTTCACTGGTGCTTGGATACCATCAAAGTATAGTGCGTCAGGTCTGAGACGCTTGCCTCCCAGGAACCCCTTTAATGCCCCGAACAAGTGGAAATGTTTTGAAGTGAGGTCATGACCGTCATTGTCCGCAAGTTGAGGACAAGTTATCCGTCGATTTTCGACAATCAGTAGTTGTGAATGTTAACGGGAGCGACTGCAGTTGGCTTTGAGGCACCTCCGCCAGGATCGTCATTCAAGGAAGTACGGCCTTCTTCAAAACATTTGCACTATTCAAATGTATTACTGCGACTAACGGGTTTATCACCGAACTGTGCTTGTAAATGTCAATCGGTTTTACGCCTTCATTCACCAGAAATTGAATCCAGGAAGTGACGGTTTGGCGTGACTGCTCCTTGTAATAGTTTTGAAACCCTTTTGCTTCCCTGACCTGAAATAACGTTGCTTTTATTTTATTTGGAGAATTAGCTAACAAGTTTAGCCTAAACAATTTCAATGTATTTATTTATTTATTTGTTTCAGCTCCCCTATGAACTTTTTCAGAAGCCGAACAGTACGACAAATGAGCCACGAATAAAGTTCTAAAGTTTGCCAATTGTTAATGTCCCTCAAAATAATCCATCTGTAATGTGAGATGAATACTTTTTAGGCTTCCTTCTTTATTTAGGGTTGTGGAGCCTATGTCAGGTGACTTAGGGCACGGGGCGGGGTACACACTGGATGGGGTGCCAGTCTATCACAGGGCACACACACTACAGAAAATTTGTTACAATAAGGATAACCTGCATGTCTTTGAGAGGAAACCGGAGTATTCAGAGAAACCCCCACCAAACATGGGGAGAACATGTAAACTCCATCGAACCCGGACCCCGGAGGTGCAAAGTGAGACAGTGTTAACTACTACACCACCATGCCACCTACAGTATCTATCTATCTATCTATCTATCTATCTATCTATCTATCTATCTATCTATCTATCTATCTATCTATATTTATTTATTAGCTTGACACTATACCCTCTCCCTTTCATATTTTATATTCTGTACCAAAAGTACAAACAGCACCCTTTTCTAGAATTTAGGTTTGGCCACAAGATGGCAACATTATAAAGTAGTTAGAGCTTATACCAGCATCACCCTGCTCATGCCCACCTTCTCTCTCTCTCTCTCTCTCGCTCTCTCTCACTCTTTCTCTGCTCCCTCCACTGTGTTTGTTTGTATGCTTTGTTGTTTGCCGGTTACACATCACCTCTGGAGCCGAATTCCACATATCACACTCTCAGCACGGCTTTCATGCTCTGAGATATCAAACAGAATAAGTGAATAAAAGCCAAGAGTCTATTGTTGCTTCTCCCAGTGCACGCTTTCATCTGGAAGGACTCAGAAGTTGGACAGAGAATAACATCCTTAGTAGAAACATTTTCACAGATTGCCTTTGTTGTGAATCTTGCCAGAACATAATAGCATGGATGCACAGAGTCGCAGGAATCCGTTATTTATCAAAACAATACCACGCTATAAACGGAATTTAAATTAGAGCAACTTTAAAGCGAGGATTAATTATATAGGAAAATGTTTTTCTCCACATGAATGTTGTATAAGTGCATACGCTGGAGTTAATATGGAGGAGAAATTAAAAGCATAGGCAACTATTTCCACATGTAAATTTAACTTATCATCTAATCATGTTCTAAGTAAAGTTTGCATGGCAACACAGATTATTCTCATGAGAAATAAGTGCATTTTTGAAATAAGCAATTTTTACTTTAACTTCAGTTTACCAAACTACATAAACCATCACCATCATGTATTCATTATACTGTAACTGCTATTTAATGGCCGCCATTGATAGTTCCAGCCAGAAGCAGTACATGATGCCATCTTGGCCACTTCACACCATCCACGCACACACTCACTCGTCATCTATACCGCTTTATCCTGTATACATGGTCGTGGGAGGCCTGGAGCCTATACCAGGGTACCAGACAGGGTGACACCCTGGGTGGGGGTGCCAATCCATCGCAGGGGACACACACATACGGGCAATTTGGGAACACCAATTAGCCTAATCTGCATGTCTTTGGACTGTGGGAGGAAACCGGAGTGCCCGGAGAAAACCTACCAAACACACGGAACGTGCAAACTCCACGCACACAAACCCCAAGGCAGGATTCAAACCCGGACCCTGGAGGTGAAAGTCAACAGTACTAACCATTACGCCACCGCGCCACCACTGGAATCATATCCCTAAACAAAAAGTCTTAGACCATGCACAAGCTTAGTATCGTTTAATTCTTTTTTGCATAGCAAGCACATCCTCAAAATTAATAATCATTACATCCTGAACATCGTTAGATACTTTACTGATCCAGAAAGAAATTTTAGTTATCATCGAACCCGGATCAAACCTTCACAACATCCAATTGTTGATTATTTTCCATTTTATTTCAACAATTGTATTTTATTGTATTTAAATATTATTTATTAAACATCTCATGCAATGTCCCTGCAATGTATTGGCACCCAGTCCAGGGTTTACCCTGCCTCATGCTCCGAATCCCCTGGAAAAGCCTCCGGGCCCTCACGACCCTGAACAGGATAAGCTGTATAGAGACTGAGTGAGTGAGAGACTGTGTGAGTGAGTGAGTGAGTGAGTGAGTGGAATGTCATACTTTTTATCTAAGTACAGAGACTTGATTTGGCATTCTATGTGTTGCTGGTGGTATAAGCTTTGAAAACTGATCAGCAATGTTTCAGCAATGTGGAAGTGAGTGAGCCGGGCAGACTGAAAGACTAAAGTGCTGCTCCATTGCTCTCTTTGGGTAGAGTTATGGCGGATATGGAGCCGCAGGGATCTTTGGGCATAAGGCAGGCTTCTGAACACACACACATGCATTTACAAACCCAGTCATACACACTTCGGGCAATTTGGAAAAGCTAATCAGCCTGCACTGCAACTCACAACCATGGGGAAAATTTAATTCTTACTGACACCATGATCAACAGGGAGTCAAACGGCATTGTGGGTAGCATACAGTAGGAAACCGTTAACCCATCAATGAAAGAGTGCTGATGCCACGGAATATCAAACGGCAATTATGAAGATTTAATATGCAAGACCCTGACAGTAATAATTTTCTTTACACTATCCAACAAAGTCACTGATGAATTCCATTACCACAGAGTGTTTCTGAAAGTCTGTCAGTTCCTATGTGCAATCTTTGATGATTTGAACTTAGTAATAAGGCAAACAAGACTATAAATCTCCTGTAACAAAGCGAGTAGTAGACATGCACCGAGAGAACACCATGTGCACCCTGTGTGGTAACAGACTGTCGAGCTGGAACAAATCGCTGTGCACATGGCCAACGATGCACCTGACAGCAATTCATAGCAATTAGAGGGAAAGAGAAAAGGCATCATGCATAAACACACAAATACATACACACTATTTGACTAAAATAAACACAATATGTCAACGAGATACAACAGCCTCTTTCTATTGTCTGCTAATTGGCTTTCCATCGAGATGCAACTAACGGGAACTGAAAGCTGAAATTCTCATCTATCATCTAATATTCATCTTCATCTGGATATCAAACCCAAATACTATATAATAAGTGTATTGCAAAAACGAAAGAATTGCCCTTGCTGTTCCAATACTTTTAAACGGGACTGTATATGTTTGGGTATAATCTGATTAACATTACTTAAAGGGCACCTGTTTTGTAAAATATTCAGTAAATATTTTGTAAAAATTTTTTGTCATTATTAGACATTTAGATGTGTTTCCAGTGTGTGTGTATGCAAACAAAATACATGAAAAAAACTCCATTCCCTGTTTTTTTCTGTTTTGTATTGGCCAGGGCTTAAACAAGCTAATTAGATTTTTCCCCTAATGTGACATCATACAGTATAATTTAAACCCTCCCTTTGCTTGTAGCTCAGCAGTGAAACAGACTGAAATTGCGATATATTTTTTTTTTCACCTGAACAATTAACAATTAAAGACATAATTTTGGGATGCTTTGAGACATACAGCATGATAACTTCTTTAAGATATGGAAAAATATGGGACCTTTAACTTGTCTGACCTTTAAGTTGTCTTAACTGAGATTTTCAGAACTCGACATTCTAACAAAATTTGAGTTTTAGTGCTAGTGCTGTCAACTGATTCAAAATTAAATCTAATTAATCACTGTCATAGGCTGAAATTAATCACTATTAATCACAATTTTAAAGTACTCGTATGACAAACTGGTTAGAGAAAACAGATTATGCAGTTTTCTAATACAGGTACTCAAACATTAACAAATGTTAGTCTCTCAAATAAGACCAGCACTGTCTGCAGTATGCAGTAGCACTGTATACTGTATGCAGTATGCAGTAGCAACCCACTGACGCCAGGGCTCAAACCCATAATCTCAAATGCGAAAATCAACAACCTAGAGCCTTAGCCACCTGAGCCACCACGCCCACATCTTACATTTATTGTATCCTTGTAATAATAGTTCCCTTTAAAGGTAGCTCGAGCACACAACTTCGGTTTTATACAAACTTCCATCTAGACGCTTTTTATAATGAAACTTGCTGTTTAGCACACCTGGTGATGTTTCCTCAGTCATCTTATTATCCGCGATGAACGTGCTGTTATCATACACAGCCGTGTAACCGCTCTGTGATTATGGGAAGCCATAAACTTAATTTGCATTAAAAATACAGTAATGCATTAAAAATTCTAGATTAATTAAAGTGTTAATGTGTTAATATTGACAGCCATAGTTTAACCTTTAAACTTTTTCATTTTTAAAAGCAGTTAAACAGTTTTTTGTTCTCATTCTTTTATGTTCTTGTTTATAGTATTTTTAGTGTTCGTCAACATGATTGCGTGTTGCCACCTTGCAGCTTCAGGGTCCTGGTTTAATCCTAACACTGGGTTTCTGTCTGTGTGAAGTTTCAAATATTCTTACTGAGTTTCCTCCAGGTTTTCTTGTTTCCTCCCAACTCCCTAAAAGTACAATAGGCAGACTGGGTGAAATATACCGTACTGTTCTTTTTGGCGTACAATTTTTTCTCTAACTTTGAATTTTGTGCTGGATTTGAAAATTGAAAATTGAAAATCATAAAAGTTTTTTGTACTCACTCAATAATAAAGAAAAAAAATCCAATGCAAAAGTATGTACAAAAAACAACAACAACAACAGAGCATCTAAAACCTTTGCATAGTCCTGTGTTTCTTAAAGGTGTAAGTGAGTGTGTGTGTGTGTGTGTGTGTGTGTGTGTGTGTATGAATGGTTCTCTGCATTAGACTGGCATCCCATCCAGGGTGCTTCATGCCTAGTGTTACTGGGATGGACTTTATAAAGATCTAATGTTCATCACAATAATATTATTATTGATGCTGAGTGATTATTATTATTATTATTATTATTATTATTATTATTATTATTATTATAACAATGCATTAACATCCCTGTAAACCTGCATGCACATTATCCAAATACATTGAATATAAAATACAAGCATTGAATCTGTGTGCGTACGGGATTTCCTTCAAACCAACCCTTCTGTCACTACAGTGTGAGGTGAGCCAGGGAAATTGGCGCTGGTTTTATTGCTGTCGTGCACTCATGTCGTGCACTCAAGGCAGTCTGAGCCAGAGAAGTGAGTGAAAGAACTAAGTGAAACTACGGCAGAACAATAGAGTACCTCTCAGTCTTTCCTCGTCAATCCAAACAGCCTCTCTGAGAGGCTTTATGGCTACAGTAAATCAGAGCCGACTCCATCATAAGAGCACACTCCTCGATTGATTCTGCGTTTCTGCGTCTTGGTCTGGGTTAATGGCGGCCTCACTCCACTGCTTTATCCATGCTTTATCATTACAGACAGAAGGTCAGACTCATTCGTCGTCATCGCCAGTGTTTTTCGCCGAGTGACCTTCTACGGACAGGGAGAACGCACATTATTGGGATACTTTTATTTTTTAAAAGCAAGCCATTAGTCATAATTACTTTGGGATGCCTACAAGAAAGCTTCGAACTTTTTTCTTTTTGTGAAAGACTTTTTGTTTGTAATGTCTGTGTTTTTAGGGGAACATTTTGTATAGGTGAGAAAAAAAAAAGCAAAACAATTGTCGTTTAACAAACTCAATCTTCATTTTCTTGCTCACACTGTCAGGAGCAATTTTGAAGACTCAGACTAGGCTTGTGCATGGTAAAACCCTGGAGATTAAAAACACAATTGGGTTTCTTTTCTTAAGCAACAAATCAACTTTCAGAAAAGAACAAAAGACTTTCTTTTCTCTGGATGATGGCCCAGAAGACTGAATGTGTACCTTCGAGAAGAGAAAACAAAAAAAATGCAGCTAGATAAAATGTTGGCCAGCTGTCCTGGCATAACAAAAAAAGGAACTAACAGAAATCTAGTTGGAAAAGATTTTGCTGGCACGTAGATGAGCTTCATATCAGATTAAACTAGTAAAGTAACTAGGCTTTTTCCTCCAGAGTCTGCCATTGTTTTGGATAAAATATAGTTCTTTGAATTCTTCGGAGTGAAAGCGTAGGAGTGTGTAATCAATCGTTTAATTGTCTTTGTAAGTAACACACACAGAAACACACAGATGCTTTATACAGTGACACATAGCAATTAAAAAAGAGCAAAAATATTATACGGTTTCCTTAAGTAAGGCCAAGGCTTTTGATTTTGCTGTTACACGGAATACTTTTCGGTTTTTCAGCTTTAGTTGTTTTCTGACATTTACATCTAAATCAATTTAAAACATGGCACCCTTTGTAGCCACCCACTTTTAGGCGAGCAAAAGTATTGGAACAGCCCCAAAGTACAGCAATGACACTCAATATTTGGTTTCATATTTCTTGCTTAGACTAACTGCATCAAGTTTGTTCTGCTTTTCCAGACGAAAACATACTTTAAAACGTTTTTTTGGGGTCTCTCACAGCAGAAAGTCTAAGATCGGATGACCATTGATGTTGTTGGACTTTTGGCTTCTCCCATCGAGGGGTCGCCACAGTGGACCATCCAATCTGCATACAACTTAGCACAGGTTTTATGCCAGATGCCCTTCCTGATGCAACCCTCTGTGGGTGTGGCATACATGTTTTTTTTTTTTTATCACAGCTTAGAACTGGCGCTGCATCCAGTGGCTGGGAACTAAACTCAAGCCTTCGGCATGGTAGGTGAAAAACCTACCACTGATCCACTGATGCAACATATCGAATGACTATTGTCATATTGTGGTAATGATGTTGTGATGCCGTCCACAGTTTCTGAAAGTTAGAATGACTGATAAAATTGCTTGTAGATAACAGTGAATGAATGACCCAAACCCAACATTTAAAATATAACCTCAAAATAATAACATTTTAAACTTTATTTGGAACATTTATGCTGGTTAACATCCATTTGCACAACATACGACCGAATCCATGCTCCCTTAAGACGTATGATTGCTACAGACACAACAGCTTCCTGCACACAACATGTATATCTTATGTCATGCATCTTTTAGTGTTGTAATGTTACCTCTGTGTGGAACTTTCGGTTGTCATGAGAACCATCATGAGAACCATCAGAACCATTGTTCTGATGTTACTTTATTAACAGTTAAAGTGTTTGGCAGAGGGCCTAATCCAGTTGAGGATTAAGGGCCTTACCCAGAGCCCAACAACTTGAGGGTGCTGGGGTTTGAACCTGGGATGCCCAACACCTTAACCACTAAAGTTTAACCATCAGTGGTTGGTTGAAAAACAACTAACATTGTCTCAGCGTCCATAACATTGCCAAATTAACATCATCACATTTTGACAACCAAAAATTCCTACTGGGATCTTTTACTCCAAAAAGTGAAATTATCTTGAATCAACTCAAGATTATTAAACCTTCATTAAGTTACATTTTTTTAATGTAACTTTCTTGTTCATTTGGCAGATCATTTTGCTAGTTTTAATGACTTATTTCTTGAAAGAAAGATATCTTCACTTTTTAAGATATCACTTTTTGCAGTGCTTCAGTGTCCCCTTTAAAGATAGGAAATGCTGCTCAACTGGTCTAAGGTCTATTAACTTGGTAGTCTAAAACTTTCCAGTTTGAAGTCCTTCGTTGTGGTGGCAGTATGCTTTGGGTCATTGTCTTGCTGCATGATGAAGTTACCCAATTACACGATTTTATGACTCGATTTATTTCCATCTAAATTGGCAGACAAAATATTCTGTAAACTTCTTAATTCCTTTTACCATCATGAGTTACATCATCAATAAAGATTAGTAAGCCCATTCCTGATGCAAGCCCAAGCCATGACTTTACCTCCATTGTGCTTGATGGATGAGCTTGTTTGTTTAGGGTCATGGGCAGATCATTCCTTTTAGTACACTTTGACATTTCCGCCACTTTTAATCATTTTTTAAAAGATCACTTTTAAAAGGGTAATCTTGGGTTTAGCTCTTCTGTGGGTCAGCTTTGTATTTCTTTTTGAATTCCAATGTTGTTTTTTGATTCTTATTGCTGATGAGTGCTTTGTACTGTGTGGTACAGTATGGCCCTTCCTTGGTCTTGGTCTGGTGATATCGCTTTCTGTTGTTGTGTAGGTTTTCTTCAAAGATATCTCAATTTTACTGTCATCAACTGCTGTTATTTTAATTCACCAACCTGTTCAATGTCTTCTTATTAGTCAACGCAGTTGTTTCTTTCTTTTTTTCAGAACATTCCAAATTGTTGTACTGGCCATGCTTAATGCTTGCACGATGGCTCTGATTGATTGTTTCTTTTTTCTCAGCCTTAAAATGCTTTTTCTTCTATGGACAGCTCTCTGGACTTTATGTTGATTTACCTGTTTTGGTAAAAAAAAAAAAAAAAAAAAGCAGTCTCCACATGCAAATCTCAGGACCAACCTTGTCATTCCAGTACTTTGGAGGGGACTGTCTAAGGTTCACTTCCCTGGTTTGAGTCCTGACACCATGGGGCTGCCACTGTTGGACCCTTGAACAAGGTCCTTCACCCCCCAGGTGTTCAGATACAGTGGGGAATCGAGCTGGCAACCCGACCCTGTACAGTAACTGCCACGGACATGATATTTCCATAGTGAGATGTGTCCATCACTTGTTGTGCCAGATGGCACGTTGACGAACCCTCCAACCCTGCCCACTCCCCAAGGTTCACTTATCTGAACTTTGACTTAAAAAGTCAAATAAAGTCAAATAAATGTAAATCAACAAAATCTGACAATTTCTTATTGTCTCTTTAATACATTTTCAAACAACACCTACTGAATTCTATCATTTTGGTCCTTTAAACAAGTGACTTTGCATTACATCATTTATAAAACCACAAATTTCCACATATTCTCTGCAAAACTGGATAATGTGTGAATGTAAAGGTTTTGTTCAAGTTGACTACATCTGAATTTTTCAAATCTAGTTATTGTCGTATTGTTCGGTCATAATAAATGAACATTTCTGCACTTTTAACTTATGTCACTTATGTCACAATGTTATTGCTTGCTTAATTCTAATTGAACAGATAATGTTGTTTAACAGCTCTGCTAATAACTCTAGCTGTAAATCAAATAACAGGGTTTATATATATTTGTGATTTGGAATCAGCACACATCACACAACCCTATTGTTGATTATTTCTCTTCAGCACAATGTCCTAAAATGTTTATTCCTGACAAGGTTTTTTTCACCTAGACACTCGAAAATAAAATGTAAAATATGATACTTCTGGAACAACTTTTGGGATCCTGAACCCGAGCCCCTGACAGTAAGGGTAGCTTCGTGTGGGACAGCGCTGACAGTCTGTTTCCAGCAGGTGGCACAGCCGAGCTATCAGATACAAGCTTCAGTGTGCGGATGTGTGTGCACACACGTGTGTAGGTGTGTAGAGAATTTTTCTTTCTTAAATGTCTATTCTTTTCTTTCCTTTTCACTTTTTATTGCTTTGTCTGTGTTTGGCTGTGCTTGATTCTGTTTCATTATATTACAGAAGGTGGAGTTTGGAACTGTTATTAAAACTAAAGTGGATATGGGCTTCACATCTTGCTGATTTCTTTTTAAGTCCCTGATTTTTTTTCTTTGACATGTAACACTTTTAAAGAAGAACCCCAAAGCAGGGTGATGGCAAGCGAGCAGACTTGGTTCTCGTTCCTCTTCTCTCCTGGGGTTTCTCGAGGGCTTACTGATCCTCTGGAGTGTGTGCGAGTGTGCGTGTGTGTGTGTGTGTGTGTGTGTGTGTGCGTGTGTAATGCCATCATACAGCGATGGTAGACAGTGGGGGTTAGATGAATCTCTTTCTTTCCCAGTAGTTAAGTGTATAATAATTGAATCAGCTATTTATGAGTGTATTCTCACCTATCATATCCATTTATTTATCTGGCCTCTCAACCATTAGCATTCCTAAATTGTCTGTATTTTTTTTCTCATTATCACAAGATAGAAAATGTGCCCCTGCGATCTCAACCGTGCCATCATGGAAACCTGGATCGCTGCACGGCGAGAGAGGCCGTGTGTACTAACCCTGTGCGCTCTTTCGGTGTCTCTGCTCCTCTTTTTGCTTATAATCTTGGAAATTTTCAATCTAGCCTTCGAGCAGCATATTAAATAATAAAATATGTGCTTGCACTGCGAGTGAATCTGAGGACTGGAACTTCGCCTCAGGTGCTGTCTTCATGCTCAGCTTGCCTGTGCCCCTGAGTTTAACACCTTTCTCTCTGTGGCTATTTTTAGCTCTATTTGAAACATGAGACATCTTTTAACATTTCTTATGGTCATAGTCGTGATGAAGAAAGCGAGCGTCCTATGAGTCACATCTGAGTCGCTCGGCTCATCGGCCGCGGTGTGACAGAATAGATTAATAAACCCTCCTGACTAATAACAGTGCATCATCCTCCCTGTATAAAGAGAGAAAATCTACTGAACTTGACTGCTGGACACTCTGCTAGACACTCACATTTTTACATCTTGTTGATGAGTCCTTTTTTTTTTTTACTTGGTGCTAACACATGTGCTAAAGTGTTTTTCTCATATGAGATCACGTGTGCACATGGAAAAACTTCAAAAGTGCATTTCACTATGTTATGCATTATAGAGTGCACAAAGAAACTCAACAAAATGTGACATTACATGTAAAACTAGCATTAATACTCATCGTTGATGGGCAAAGAGCTAAAAAGCTAAAAATAAGCTGATCAGCTTAAATGACATTAGTGATGTTATTATTGCAGGTTTAAGCCCACGTACATATCTACCTGTCTTGCTGTACGACAGAGCACTCTGCACAACTTATTAATACAAAGAAATAACATTTCATAAGGTGAACCCCTTTTTTACGCTACTTCTTTCATCATCAGCACAACAAATACACTCACTGTTTAAAGTAGATTATTACATCTGGCACATAACTTTTCATAACATCGCTTTTTATCAATCTTTTGATTTTAGAGCAAAACAGCTGCGATGGATTGGCACCCTCTCCGTTGTGTACCCTGCCTCGTGCCCTAAGCCTTATAGAAGATGAGTGAGTGAGAGTGAGCAAAACAGGGTGCTCTCGAATGCTACGGATATGTTTGCTCTATGTTTGCTTCGTTTCTGTTTTGTGAGGATTTGGGTGCTCTATAGGTGCATTACGGTAGTTTCTGTCTTCCGCGTACTCGGTGTACATATAGTAAACTATCGTGTTGATTGGCTCTTTTGAGTGATGCTAAATTCATCCAAAAAAGCGCTGGCTGATGTGACGTAAATTGGCACAAAATTGCTCATAATGTCCACTATTATCCAACATTTTGATTTCATTTATGGCACAGATTTAAAATTCAGGCAAAAAAAAAAACAAAAAAAAACAAACGTAAGACTGGCAAAGTTGCATTAAATTCTGTTCAGCTAGTTTTGTGTGATGACAAATTCGCTGGACAGACATACAGACATACAGGTCCTTAAATGTATGAAACATAAAGATACTGTATTAATGAAAAAAGCGAGTTCTCCCCAAATAACAGACAAAATCTTTTTTTTATTTATATAGATAAAGGATCACGTCCAAATTATGAAAAAAAATCACATACAATTTTTATTATAATATATACTGTATATACCACCACATATACCACCAAGCTACAACAAATGATGTCATTTTTCAGGATATACTGTATATATATATATATATATATATACAGTATATCCTGAAAAATGACATCAT
>JAOVVB010000046.1:9004309-9015706 GCA_028570985.1 Heterobranchus longifilis
AAGAAGCATGTCCATTTCATCTAGAAAGTTTCCTAGAGAGCCAGGAGGACGGTAAATAACCAAGATGTGGAGGTTAATTGGAGAGGTTATCGTAACTGCATGAAATTCAAATGATGAAAAACTGAGATGAGACAGGGGGATAGGTGAGAAGGACTATCTCTTGGACAACAGGAGACCCGTACCACCACCTCTGCCAGTTTCTCGTGGAGAGTGAGAGAATACATAGGCAGACGATAGGGCAGCCGGTGTAGCTGAGTTCTGAGGAGATATCCAGGTCTCAGTTAGTGCCAGAAAGTCAAAATATGTAAATATGTATCTTAGCATGTGTAGAGAAATCAAAATTTAAATCTATAAGCTGATAACAATCACTCAAATAGGACCTGAGCCAGGAGAGGTCTGTTTCCTTAATTCAAACTTTTCATAGTGTAATTAATGCATCAGGGTACTGCATTGGTCTACTGTGGCAACCCCTCAATGGGAGCAGCAAGAAAGAAAAAAAGATCTGCAACAAAATTACTTTTTGAAACATAAGGTTGACGACGTATAACAAAATGTCTATACAGCCTTATTTTAGAATCAGCAGATTATTTATATTTAATTATTCTAGAATTTCTGTTATTTAGCCCTCTTGTGACTCAAACATACATAAATTGTTTTTTTTTAAATCAAAACTGCAAAATTTTTATTTTGGTGTCAAACTGTTCACATGATAAAAAGAAGCCCCTAGGCTTTATACACACCCCAGAGTTTTAAACAGCATGTTTATGGTCTTTTTCCTCTCTCTTGAAGAGAAAAAAACTGCCGCTGGTCACGAAAGTGCAGAAGCCTCTATCTTAAAAGGCTTTCTTGACTATCTTACTGTTAAATAAGTAAGTAACTAGATAAATGTCTTTATAGAAACCATCACCATATCAACAACTGCACATACAGTATAATTATGAACAGTTTTTGCCATACTGTATGAGTGTCTGATTGTAGAAACAATAAAAAGTTAGAAATTAGGACATTAATTTTAGCTGACATTCGTGGCAAAGAAGCTAAAGAGCTGCTGTTATAGAAAACTAATTAACACTTTCTTTACCAGAATTGAGCATTAAACAGAGTGGTGGTATAAAACCATTTTATACAACAGTTAGTTTCGACTAAGCAATCTGATTGGACATTCTACAAGTGCTGCTAAAAGACATAACACCATTGGGATCACTCCGCATCCCAGGAGTTCTGATAACTGTTAATTGCACTGTTAACCGTCTTAACTGAGGAGAGAGCAATGACCTGCCTTATACCACATTCAAAACTAGTCACATAAGCACTTTCCGCAGGAAAACACATATCTAAATGTTATGTCAACCTTATAAATTGCTTTTAAGTCATTCTGAATGGCTTCTGAATTATCCCTGTTTTTGCATTTGTGACTACACAGCAAGCTATCTCCTAACAAAAGTCTGAAATCGAAATCGTCGTCCAACTCCTAATCAAGAGCACTACTAGGTGTGTGACAATGAATTGTACACAATCTTAGTGAACTAGCTTTCCATTTAACGCTGCTTAGGATTTAACCCTGAAACCTCTAGACCTCTTGCCTGGCAGTTCCAACCTCAGCATCCTTCTACAGATATATTCACAATCTCTCCTCTGAACATGTCCAAACCACCTCAATCTGGCCTCTCTGACTTCAAAACATCTCCAAAGCATCTAACACGGGTTGTCCCTCTCTTTCATTCTTAATCCTATCCATCCTTGTCACTCCCAAAGAGAAGCTCAACATCTTCATCTCTGCTACCCCCAGCTCTGCCTCCTGTCTTTTCTTCAGCGCCACTGTCTCTTAGCTGTAGAGCATCGCTGGTCTCACCACTGTCTTGAACACCTTTCTTTTCATTCTCTCTGATACTCTTTTATCACACATTCACATTCAATATGATTACCTCTGTTACTTTGAATTTTGTTTTTTTAGCAGTAACTTAAATACAGCGATTTAAAGTCCTTTAAAAAAAATCCTGCTTTTAATGTTCAGAACATTACCAATAAGACTACCCCCAATACATACACACACACACACACACACACACACACACTCCTGGAACTCAGCCCAGGATGCAAGTACAGTAGGGGTCTTATTGTAAATCTTTTTATTTGTGGGTCTATTTTACAAACTTTTATTTGATTCATTATGCTGAAAATATTCATATTGTTGCCTCAGCATGTGATAACATGGTCTGAATCTGGTTTCTTGGCTACTCTTAATTTTGTTGCATTATGTAAATTGTTTAATGAGCTTGTACTGTTGAGGGAAGGACTGCAAGAGAAAGCGTTGTTATGAATAACATGCTTCCATTTTTAGTTATTCAGTTAGAGATTTGCATTAGTCTATAAAAATCTGCCAAATGCAAGATTGAGGTTTTCTGTTCTTCGTTTATTAGACACACAGGAGATCAACACATTATTATAGACATCCTTCAATCTGTCAGTGTACAGCACACAGATGCTTTTATCGAAAAAAGGTGAGAGAAGTATGGAGGGTGCTAAAACTGCTAAGTGAGAATGTCCTCGACACTTCTGTCCTGATTAGATAGAATGCATCAGTGTTTGTGCTTCACACTGAGGTGGTGTAAGTGAAAATGTTTGCACCTCTAGGGACATCTATGGACATCTAGGGTCAGATGCTATCCAGAGGGACACAAATAGTAATTCTCTATACACCCTGCCAAAAAAAACAACAACCCTTCTCCTCTTCTCACAATATAAATGAACAGTTTGACAGCAAAATGAGATAACTCCATTTTTGTAGCTTTGAAAAGCTTTGGACTTTTTTTTTTTTTTTTTTTAAATGGTCCAAAAAGTATCGCAAACTGAATGGTTTCTTTGAGTGACAAGGCTGTTGCACAAATTTGAGCCAAAATTGTTTTGATTCCATAAGTATGAATTTTGTGTGATTATTCAAAAACCAATAACTCCATCTCCCACAGTTATGGCACAATGGGAAAAATCGGCCTGCAGTTGTGTTTGTGGTCATTTAAGTATGCAGTTTAGGATGAGTAATATGTTGTTTGAGTTTTATTAAATAATATAGCAAAATTATGCTTTGATTGCTATTTTTGTAGTGAGGTAAAAGAAGGTAGTGGCAGCAAATTAGATCTTGGAAAAAACTGTTGAGCTTTTTTTTTTTGTTGCACATTTAAGTCTGACTAAAAACCCTTTTAGCATTTTCAACCCCCTCTACTAGGAGGCGAAGGCCAAACAGCACATGCCAAAGAGCATCCCATGGCTCTTGTACATAACGATAATGTGTGTGTATATATATATATAGTATACATATCAATTTATGGATATGAAAAAAAAGTCTAGTGTTATTCTATTTCCTCCTGTTTTTTGACAATATTAAAAAAGCCATTAAAGACATTTTGCACATCTTGCTGTGAATATAACACTGGCAGTGACATTTACAAGCAACTCGCTCTCTGTATCTGCATCTTTATGTAATTTACTCAGATGAAAATATTATGTTGAATCCATCTGCAGACAGATTTTCGTCATATTTGTTTTGTTGGTATAAACAATAGGGTAATTTATTGCACTAATATTTACGGTATATCGCTGCATGAGTATTCTCCTGCAGTTACAAGTTTAAGACTGACGTTGGAAAAAAAAAGGCCTTCTACAAGAGCTAGTTCAAATTTTATTAAAATTCGGTATGTACTATGTCAAGATGCTTTATATCAAGTAAGCAAGATAAAAAAATATTTGTTATTTGGTTTATTTGTTTCGAGTCAGCAATTCCATGTACCAATGTGAATGTGGCATGTGGATGTAGCATGTGTGTATTGTGGTTTAGCCTTATTGTCTTAACCCAATCAAATATTACAAGTGAAAGGATCCAAAAGGTGCTTTGAGCATAAAGAAAGGCACTGAAATTCATAAAGAGAACATTAGTTATTAGAGAGTATTTCTATCACATACAGAAATTTAGGACAGCTTTTGTCCTAAATGGAAGCACAATCCATCCCATAATAATTCCATAAAATCCATTTGACAAGTATACAGAAGGTTAACATTTTATGCAAAGACACTGTCTGAATATGAAGACATTCTTTGTGGAAAGAATTAAAACAAGTGGTACTGTACAGTTCTAGTGGAGGAGAAAGTTCATTCCACCATTACTGAGCCAGTAAACTGTAGCCGAGTTCTTGTGCCATGTTTAGACCTCAGAAAAGTACATGCCAGGAGCAATGAGGTTGAAGAACAGACCTAGTTTTGAACCAGCGTGAATAAATAATGTGTTCCGGAGCCCTGCAGTGCCTGGAATGCAAAGATATGATTTTTAAATTTGATTCTTGCTGCAATAGTTAGCCAGAGGAATGACCTCCATCGCACCAATATTTTTACCTGTGTGTATCCGGTGGACTTTATAGGTGTCAGATCGACAGATCTAGCAGAGTGTATTTGAAATTTAGATGCAAGTTTTAATGTATCCCATATATGGTATGAATCATGTAGTCGCCAATGTATGTTGTTTATGCATGTATCCCGTTATAGCTTTTCCTTTGGCTGCTCCCCATTAGGGGTCTCCACAGCTAATCATCAGATCTGGACATTTTTTTTGGCACTTATTGATGCATTTTTATCTGGGCTTGGGTCCAGAACTAATGGTTCCTAAAACCCAGACAGGGAGTTTATTGCTGAGCCACCCTGCCAAGCTCTGTGTCCTGTACTCTAACGGGACAGTGTATCCCACACATAGAGGGAGAATTTTGAAAAAAAAAAAAAGTTTCAATGTAAAAAATCAACTGACACAGTTTTGACCGGAAGCTCCTTCGAGGTCCAGATCTCAGCTGACAAAGTGTTTTGGACAAAGGGTCCATGTTCTCTTTGTTGACACCTTCATCATGAAAGAAATGCTTAATACAGTAGCTTTGTCAGTTTTGTCAGGGTCAAGATTTGTACGATGGGTTTCTATCCAGGAATGAAGATGTCAGAAAGGCAGATAAGTTTGGATAAACTTGTTTGGTAGAGGCAGGGAAAGAAAAATTGTTTGCGATTAGCATAGCATAAAAGATAAAATAAGCCATAAATCCTGATCTTTTTTGCAGGAAGAACAAGATTGGACCAAGAACTGAGCCCTTAGGGAGCCCTGCAGCATGAAATTGAGTCGGTGTATGATACATAGTAGAATTGATCCTGCAGTCAGCAAGACTCTAAATGAGGATCACAGCATCAAAGCTTGAGTGACTGCTAGCAGTGCAGTTTTTGTAGACTGTAACAAACTAGCTGGCATCCTGGAGGTCAGGGAGAGAGCTGCCCAGGGTCTTGGATAGGAATAAAAGGTAGGAAACAGATCTATAGTTAGTGGGGGTCAGGGAAGGATTTCTTAAGCTGAGCTGTGACCCAGGAACAGGCATGAAGTTGGTGCAAACTAGACTAGATGTATTGATTATAGGAGATACTTACAGTATGGTGTGAGGTGCAGGAAATGGCGAATATTATTGGGTCAAGTGGGCATGCTGTCTGATGATTCGTCAATGAATTCCAGTATTTTTCGGTTGTATAAATGTATATGGTCCGCAAGTGAGTCAAACAGCAAACACATCTACAAAATACCTAGAAGGTGAAAGAAATCCCAAAACAGTACCCCACCCACCTGAACCAAAGTACTTCAAAAATAATTGGAAGTGCAGTTTATTCCACAAAGATTTAATATGGAAATGACAACATTTGTTAATTAAAAGACCATTAACATAGGAGGCTGCTGGCACAAACATATCCAATGCATATTTTTAGTTCCCTAAAGAGGTGTGCGTTTGTGTGAGATTAACGACTATTTGTGTGTAATGCTCCCATCTGCGTGCCTCGACGCTGTAGTGTCTCAATCCTGTTTTTCCCCAAACACACAAGTGGAGATGAAGAATCTTTAATGTTGTTTTCTCATTTCAATACACAGGTGCTGAATGTGATTTCCACCAGCCCAACTTTAATCACAACACAAGTGCACACTGGAGGGAAGTAATCAATGGAGGAAAGTCATTTCCATATTTTAGGAATTAAAGTGTGTGCAGAGATAATGAGCAAACAATAAAGTTGATTTCCAGCACGTGGCAGTTTGATTCGAAATTATTTAATTACACGGACTCCTCAATCTACATCAGAAGATCACTGTTCAAGACATCTCTTCAAATCTGGGTAGAAGATCAGTTTGTGTTCCTTCGTATAGAGATCTAAATGAAGCTGTTCATATTGTGTGTTTACTCCACAATTAAAGTTCTAGTAAACCATGCGTGCTTGGAGTATGCATTCTTTTCATGGATTTGATGTTAGGAAAATTTACCTTGTTCACTACTCTTGGTTAGTGCTACACTAAGCTACTGTGATGTACACTGATAGAAATCTGCAGCAAAAAAATCAAATGTTTTCATAATGGAAAAATTATCAAACTAATCTCTTTCATGATATGATACTGTACCAGTGTAGAAATAGCTATTTACTTTTTAGGTTAAATTACAAAAGAAGGCAGGCATATACTGTATACCACCAGTCAAGAGTTTGAACACAGAACACACCTTCTACTGTAATTCTGTAGGCTTCTCTTATTTTTTTTTTATTTCTGAAGTAAAGTATGCAAAATAGATTGGCACCCTGTCCAGGGTGTACCCTGCCTTGTGCCCTATGCCTCCTGGGATAGGCTCCAGGTCCCCGAGACCCTGAATACATGATAAAGCGGTATAGAAGATGAGTGAGTGAGTGAGTATGCAAAATATGCATGTATAATCTCCTTTGAACAGTTGATATTAAGATGCTTTCCTGGGATAGTCTTCATGAACTCCAGTTTCATCATGGTCCTTGATGGGTTTTGCAAATGTATTTGACAATACTCTTCTTGCAAGAGCTATTCAAGAACAGCTGACGTTGTCTTAAAAAATGTTGTTGTTGCTACTTAATTATCTAATGACATATGTGTTATTTCATAGTTTTGACAAAAAGTAGAAAATAAAAGACTATCATGTGCTACCAGCCAACTGCATCTTTTCAAACTGCTCGCTCACGCACCATTGCGGTGGCGTAACACACACAGAGAACAACGGTATCCACTTCTTTCACTAGCTAACAGCAAATCTCTGAATAATGGCTGTAGAGCCATGATCGATGTGAGAGCACTAAGTGCCTCCCATCCCACCCCTATGAAAGGGCTCAGCCAATCAACTCTCTCTAGCCCCCTGGCTGCGGGAGGCACCACCTGGGAATCGAAGTGATCTCCAGATGATAGGGCAAGCACTTTACCACTGCGCCACTTGGGGGCAAGGTTTACTTTAGAAATACATTTATAGCCATTTTACTATATTTGGATCTTGACCCAACAGTGGTAGTTTGCCAGTGCTGGGATTTGAACATATGACCTTCCAAGTGGATCACTGTTACAACCATGGAGTTGCCATAGTCTCCCAAAACTTCTTTCAAACCGTTTCACTCACTCATCGTTTATACCATTTATTCTGTATTCAAGGCCGCGCAGGCTCTGGAGCTTAACCCAGGAGACTTAGGCGAGGTACACCCTGGACAGGGTGCCAATCCATTGCAGGGTACACACACACTCACGGCAATTTGGGAATCTGCAGGTCTTTGAGAGAAAACCGGAGTACCCAGAGGAAACCCACCAAGCATGATGAGAACATGCAAACTCCATGCACACAGAGATGGGAATCGAGCCTGGCTGGGAATCAAACCCAGGCCCTGGAGGTGCAAGGCGACAGTGCTAACCACTACACCACCGTGCCGCCCGAAACCCTTTCAATTCAAGTAAAATGCTAAAAACTTAATACTACTGTTTATTACAGTATATTGTAGAACTTTGGGAAATCAGGGACTCACTTGCTACGAATCACAAACCTTCTAGGAGTACCAGAACCACACTTGAGAGCTGATGACTCAAGATTACATAAAGTATGTATTGCACATCAAGGTTAGTTTTGAGCAGATAATAATTATAAATATTACATTTAAGGGCTCCATACATTTTACTACTGCATTACCTTGACTAACTTTTCGATGAATGTTTTCAGAGAACATAAACTAAGGACCCTGGAAATATAAGGGGGCATTGATACACTCTGAGTTACAAAAATGTAAAATTTTCTTTTCCTTTTGGAAGCAGTAGAATCATGATTGCTTTCCTCCCACCTACTTTTCCCTCTGTCTTGTTTTCCCATTCATCTAATGCCATTCTTCCATAATCAGTGGAGAATTTCATTTTGGCAAGGACTGAAAACAAGCACTGCCAACATCATTGTTCAACATTTATCTGTCTCTCTCTTTTCTCTGTCACTCAAACTATTTTAGGATGTGCACAGTTCCCCCCAATTTGCATCCAATATAGATTTGATTTGCAATTGTTCTGCATGCAGTCTGACATTTTATTCAGAGATTTGCTCAGGATACTTTAAATCCGATGCCCTGATCTTGCCTCCCCATCCTTACCACCCGCCTCAACGTACTTCTGCTGTCAACAGCACGCCAATAAACCTGCTGTGCGTATAAATTTCAAGAGCGAAAACAAATCTTGTTGACAGGGAGCAAAGGTGAAAAAAAGATAAATGTCAAATCAAATGAAGGAGTACAATATCTAACATTGGAATGCTGGTATCTCCTTTACGCGTCAGATCTATGCACTGGGACAGTTTCCTCTCATCATCTCTCAACACGTAAAAAAAGAAAAAACATGGGTTCAAAATCAGACCACTATGCAAATTGCTCAGCAAAAGGCATCAAGTTCAGCTTTAATCATTTTCAGCATGAAGTAAGCTGATAAAAAAAGTACTTATTTTTTATGTTGACAAGAATTTCAGATCTTTAAGTAACCTTCCAATCTAAAAGGTGAATTATACTAGGAGCAATGGACCTTGGATAGCTTTGGAAAAAATGTATTCAAGCAGCTATTTTCTTGATGTTGTGAAAGGCAGCTTGAAAAAAAAAGTCAAGAGGTAATAATTAAAAGTCAGATGGTTCTTCAAGTAAATAATAATAAGGAAGGTAGAACGAAAAGAATTATGAAATCCCAATGTGAATAATTATTCTCTGTGAGAGCTCACTGTTAAACATGCATTCCTAAAAGCACACAGAATCAACATTTGAATTAATCAAATTGCAACTGAACTACCAGGAATTCCAAGACGTATTACATCAATACGATCCACCATCTCGCCCATTATTGTGTAGCATTTGTGAAACATAACGCGCATTTCTATCCTTAGGCAGAGAATGAAATATGTCAGTGGAGGAGCAACTGAACATTGAACACAGAACTGAACTGAACATGGCAACTAAGCGAACTCTGAACATTATAATTAATCTTGTGCCGAGGAAAAAAGATGGAAAGGAAGAGACAGAGATGACATTATCATGTAGTTGTGGTGGGGGTGCCTGTGCCAAATCAAATCAGCAGACCAGGTGATCCCTAACGGCTAAATGACAAGATTTATCTTAGTTAAATTATAATCTGGTTTTGTTGTAACATCCAGCTGTGTGCAGTAGCAGTGGATTGTAATGTATGTATGTAATGTGTGTAATAATCTCCTTTGAAAATGTAATATGAGATGTGTCTGCTACTTTCTGGGTTATTTGAGTTAAGCATATTTTTAGATTCCTAGTTCAATAAGCTCCGTTTCGATACTAGGTGTATTACAGTATCATGTTCTGTTGCTGAGATTTGGCCTTTGCGAGTTTCTTTACAATGAGGGTCTCCGAAAGATCCACTGAAATCATGTTTTTTTAGCGTAAGTAAATGAGGATTGATGTTGTAAAAAACACTCAGCCTCATGTTTGACACCTGGAGTTCCCTGCCAGCCCTAAAAATAACTTTGCCAGCAGTGTGGCTTCTTTATATTGAAAAAAAAAGTGCATGGTTTTTCTATCATACCTGAAGTAACCAACCTGGATAGCTCATTAAAGTGCTTACTTAAGAGCGACTTGATACCTAACTCGATATGACAGGTCATATTTGTAAGTAGCAAAATATTTGAAAGTGGGAACAAGGAATTAGAAGAAAACGTATAGCCAAACATCTTGCATATCATACTGAATAAGGTCAAGGTTGGTCGCACTGCAGGTCCATCCAAGTACATCTGGAAGGAATATGATGAAAAAAAAATCTTGATTTTACAGTCTGTAAATAAAAAGCTGCTCTGAAAAATTGCAGGTCAAGAAAAAGAAAAAAGCAAAGATGATATAAAAAGTAAGGAAAAGTGCAGAAATGTTTAGTAGTAGCAGAAATGTAGGAAACTTTAAATGTTTTTACTATTCAGTATGAAGATATAATTTGCATCGCTGCATATGGTAGAGCTCATTGCGAACACTGCTGTGACACACCCCCAGAACCTAATGGCACTCTACACTCTTATCAACTCCTCATCAAAAACTCATCCATTAGATATTATGGAAAACTCCATGAAAATGTGCCGCATATGAAGTGTAGCTTGAATGACTTTAAATTATATGGCTCAAGGACAATTTTGCAAAGAGTATTTTACTGACAGATAGAAGTGTCTCCATGTCAGCCTCAATCAGACATCTACATATTCCGAATTTGCTCATTATTCATGCTAAGATTATTCTATACTAATTATGGATTCTCAGCTAATTTCATTAATAAGTAAAATGCCTGCAATTAATCTTCATTGCACATGAACATTTTCAGTAATATTATCCAATATCAGTCAGAATTTTTCGTTCCACATTTCCTTCTCTCTTTCGGCACGACACCCTTTGTGGAAAATCTGTTGTCTCATTTTCGTTACTGTGTGTTTATCGTGTTTACATAAAAAATTTATTTTATTCAATACTTTGATTTTATTCAATACTTCAAAAGTTTCAAGACACTGACTCAATATGGAAGATTTGATGCAAATTTTGGGTTTTAGGGTTTGTTTTTGGCTAAATTAGAGAGAAATTTAGTTAAACTTAGGCGAAATAATTTATCAGGAAAAATTTAATTGCCAACAGTGTTATTTAATTTGCTATGAAAGGTTCTTTTTAGGTGGCATGGTGGCTTAGTGGTTAGCACTGTCGCCTTGCACCTCCAGGGTTGAGGGCTCAATTCCTGCCTCGGGGTCTGTGTTCATGGAGTTTGCATGTTCTCCTCGTGCTTGGTGGGTTTCCTCTGGGTAGTCCAGGGTGGGTTTCCTCTGGGTTTCATTTCACAGTCCAAAGACATGCAGATTAGACTAACTGCGTTCCCAAATTGCCCATAGTGTGTGTGTGCCCTGTGATTGTGCCCCGCCTCATGCCCTAAGTCTCCTGGCCACCTGCCAGCTAGCTAAATTATAACTTCGCCAACCTACATTCAGCCTTCATACTTATTTAAATAAAACATTTAAATAAGAATGACTGTAAATGCTTACAGTTGTTACAGCTATA
>JAOVVB010000046.1:9025139-9035942 GCA_028570985.1 Heterobranchus longifilis
AGGATGGGGGTGGGGGGGGGGGGTGTTCAAGTCAAACCGGGACTTTTGATTCTACAGAATAACAGAACACGGTTATGAGAGTAAAGACTCCTTTTATTTCTCTATATAACCCCCTGCTACACTAATGCACTTATCCCAGTGTTTCACTAGTGCTTGGAAACCATCAAGGTAGAAAGTTTTCTCAGTACGTCAGAGCCATGATTGGACTGTCTGCTTCACATCTGAAACGCTGGCCTCCCAGGAACTCCTTTAATAGCCCAAACATTTGGAATTGGCTTAGAGCGAGGCCAGGACTGTACAAAAGATGTGGCAATAACTCTCAAGTGCTGTGTGTACAGTTCCCAAGACAGATGCATCAAGTTGACAGGTTATCCATCGGTTTTCAAGGATTAGGCGTTCCACTTGCTAAATGTTCCAAGGAACGAATGACTGCAGTGGGCTCTGAGACACCTTGGCCAGGATCATCATTCACGAATGTACGTCCTACTATAAAACGTTTGCACCTTTCAAATGTTTTACCGAAGCTTAGAGTCTCATCACCGTTCTGTGCTCAAAGTCTTCTGTAAATGTCAATCGGTTTTCTACCAAGTGCTGGGAGAACGGAAACTGTTTCTGATTTACTGCTTTTTATGCTACATTGTAAAAAGCTCAACCTGTGTTTTGGCAGCTGGTAGCTTGAGACACAAGGCTGGATTTTTCAGGCAGGAAGAATTTGAGCATCATCAACTTGTTATGACATAAACACTGTAATAATTTGGGGCTTTTAATTAAACCTGTCACATAAAACACACTGAAATACTTTTGGCCTTTCTCTAAAACTCACCCACTAATTAGAATTGTGCCAGGAGCCACCAGCAAAGGAAATTAAGCATACTTCTTTTTTTCCTTTTTTTAGGATGTATTTTGCTTGTGGCTCTTGTACTTTCGTTTTAATGCTTTCAGAACAGAATTAACTCTGTATTACTTGGAGGACAGCACCATTGTCAATCAAAGAAATGGATGATGGTCTGAGCTTTACTGCAGTTATCTGTCTATCCCAGTGTGTTTGGCTGGTCACCACATTCCCTCTGTCTGATTTACATATTGATAGACTCCTTACACCAAGAACTTCTTTGAACTTTGGAGATAGGGCTTAGGTCTTTTTGAGCGACATGAATTAATTTAAAATCTCATTTCTTTCTCCAATTCCACACCATTGGCTCAGTGGCTTTTGCAGAATGTAGTCTGGATTGGTATGAAGTAAGGTTACAATGCAAATACTTAACAACAGGCCAATCATGACAGCACAAATACATTTGATGAGAAGAAAGAAATATACCCACATAGGAAATAGCTGAAAAGGGGTGTGAATAGAAAAAGATATGTGGTTAACTTAGTGGAATTGCACTGTGAATTGAACTCACATGATTGATCAGGGAATTAGATCTGCTTTGTTGTTCAAACTCACTAAAATCCACTCTCTGGCCACCCAGAGAAAACTTCCTGAATGATTGATGGAGCTAGAGCTCAGACATTCAGCTTCACTTATTCTGATAAAGTTTAACTCCACTCAAACTCCCACTGCACCTATTTTAGGGAAATACTGTATATTTCAGAGTCAAGGTGGCTATGCAAGAAACACAATGCAATAGAAAATGATCACGATGTGCATGTATTATGTATTACTACAATCAGGAAAGACTTTAGAGTGCCTAAAGACCTGTTGGGGGACTTTAATCGGGTTTATTTGAGTTCTACTTTTGATTTTTGATTTTTTTTTTAGATAGAATCTTTTCTATCTGAGGGGTTTTCATAAGGAACCTTCAATCATACAAACCACCTTTGTGTGTTTTTCCAACACTGCAGATATCTTTTGTTTAACTTTTACTTTTGGATCTGAACAATATACTTCAGGATAGCTGACATTCTAGTAATTTCATTTCATCTTCCACTTTTCATGCTGGGAGTAGTGGTGGCAAGTTGAGCCCAGACTTAACTATCTGTAGACACATTTTGCAGTTCCTCCTGGAGGATCTCTAAATAGTCCAAGCCAAAACTGTAATGTTTTCAATATACAGACTGAACAGACTCTCTATCCAGTGGACTGAGACTAATTTAAGCTAATTACCAAGAGCTCCCAGGTGGCTTAGTAGTTAGTTGTACCTCCAGGGTCTGGGTTCGATTCTCACCTCGGGTCTGTGTGCATGGTGTTTGCATGCTCTCCCTGTGCTTGGTGGGTTTCTTCTGGATGCTCTGCTTTCTTCCCACAGTCCAAAAACATGCACATTAGGTTAATTGGCATTCCCAAATTCCCCATAGTGTGTGAATAATCATGTGAGTGTGTGTGTATGTGTGTGTGCCCTGTGATGGATTGGCACCCCATCCATGGTGTACCCTACCTTGTGCCCCAAGTATCCTAAGATAAGCACCAGGCTTCCGCAACCCTGTATACGAGATAAAGTGGTATAGACGATGTGGAAGTGAACCTGATGGTGCTCAAACCTCCTCAACTGACGCATCTTAATTTAAAGGTGCAGTAGCTCTAGCCTAAGAGTCTCCTGGATTGTTGAGCAAAACCAACTGATGATAAGTTGATAAGTTGGGAGTGGATCAAGGCCCCACATTATATTCATTTTGTTATTTTCTACATTTATTTTTTGTCTTTGGTAAAAAAAGACCTTTGTTTTATTCTTGAGATCATCTTACTCCCACCTGAGGGATTATACTTGAACTCTATTTTCAACTTGCATGCATTGAAATTACAATTCAAGTTCAGACTGACCTTGACCAGGCTGTATTTGTAGCCACCTAAGGACACACCCCTCCAGGCTATCTCCAAGTACCCCTATTCTGGACACCTTGACACAAAACCCTTTAGGGTTGCCCTTGTCTGACCACTCATTTCAGATCTCTTTAATAAGCCTGACCTAAATGAGAACATCAAGATCCCGATGACATAGCCCTGAGACTTAGTGAACTATACAAAACCCCTTTTGCCATTAAATGAGGATCTGTTTGAGATTGTTTAGGCACCTTATAAGGATGGTAGAGCTGTATCAGGGACTGGATGGAGACCCGGAGACAGGCCCAGGCCTAGCACATGTATTACACAAGTGGCTAGTGAATGCCTGGGGATTCCCAAGGAAGGGTTGAACTATGCAGGCATTTATGGAGACATCTGGGCTGGCCTTCTTAGCCTGCTGTGACCACAATTCCCACTAGATAAGAATGAAGGGAAAACAGTGAATGAATAAACAGCCGAAACCATGTAAACTGAATATGAAGAATATTTAACATTTCAGCAGATGCTGAACTGTTGCCAGTGGTGGCTCAGATGGTTAAGGCTCCATGTTACTGATCATAAGGTCAGGGGTTCAAGTCGCGACACTGCCAAGCTGCCACTATTGAGCCCTTGAGCAAGGCCCTTATCCCCATCTGCTCCAGGGGCTCTGTATCCTGGCTGACCCTGCACTCTGACCGCAGTCTCCTTACTTGGATATGCAAAAAAAATCATTTCACTGTGCTGTAAGGTACATGACAAATAACTGAATCATAATCCTAACATTTTGTAACAGTGAGAAATGACAAAACAGACCTGTTTTCCACAAATGGAAATTGCCAATCCATTTAGATTTTTCTCAGTCCCCTAAATAATTAATGTTTTTGTCTCTGTCCAGTTTCATAATTAGATATTTCTATGGGTATCTCAAGCTCTGTCTAGTCTTTTTAAAACCACGATGCACTGACAAAAACACATTATCTCTTCATCTCTGTTAATAATTCTGGCTTGCTATTGTCAGGTTGGACATCAGCACATTTCTTTTCATACTGTATGATACAATTTGTATAATGCATATCATGTATCGATTCTCTTTTGTTGGCTTTCAGCACAATGAGGCCAAACTGCTTTGGCTGAACTCCTGAAAAGATAATGAAACTCTTCTTAAACTTTACTTTGTTTTATAACTCTGGGTCCAGAAAATCATTTTATAGAGATACACCTAACAGACATAAAAAAAAAAGAATCATTGGGAGGTGAAGAGAAAAATATTGATTATCTTGTTACAATAGCACATGTCAAGGTGAGGAATATATTATGCAGAAAGAAAACAGTCAGTTTTTTCAAAGAGGATGTGTTGGAAGCAGGAGAATAGGCAAGTGTAAGGGTCTGGTAGGGATTGGACTCCAAATTTCCCATTTCTCAATCTGATCCAGCATGTGTGGGTTTGGCTGGACAAACAAGTCTGATCCATGGAGGTGCCACCTCACAACATACCAGACTTAAAGGATCTGCTGCTAATGTCTTGCACATCTTTAAAGTCTTGACAGGTCAGGGCACAATACTGTATGAGGCATTGAACCATGACTGTCATTGGTGTGAGAGACAGACCTCAACCTTCTAGCAACCTACACACACTCAACAGTACAATACAGACAATGTGGAAACATCATTTAGCCTACAACGTATGATTGGAGGAAACCAACCAAACATGGGGAAAACATGCAAAACCCATATAAAGATTTTAATAACTAAAAAGGAAAGATTGATGCTACGCCCTCAACTGTCTGCCATTGTATTTAATAATTAATGAGATGTTATTTGCCAATCATTCACTGTCAGACAAAATAAAAAATCTAATTATTGAAGAGGCATAAGAACTAATTTGAATTTAAACAACACAGCACATGCATTGAGACTGCACTGATTATCCCAGGTGCATATAACAAGTCAACACTTTAATATGATACGTAGGTTAATCCAAATGGTCTTATTTTTCATGTTCCTCAGGACACCCATTATAGAAGCCAAATGAGCTATAAATAGATTGCAATTAATTGATTAATGGCTTGAAGGAGTGTCTGGAAATCAGCATCATGCTTGTTTAGGCAGAGAGCCATAATCATGATCACTCAGCGTGTGAGATTACTAATCTTACTCCTTTACGTTGTTCACTGTTATACTGGTAGTAAGTAATTGGGCTTCTCAGGCACCAGTGCTGTTTTGGGCGTGTGCTTTGTTAACAATGAATAAATGCATGAATCTTTCTTGAAACTAAATAGTTCATGGGTCAGGATTCAAGTATAGATTAAAATAGACTTTTATTACTTTGCGGCATGTCCCTCAGGGAAGACATGCAGCAGAAGTGGGAGCTCCTGGTATGATATTACTCATAAATGTTTATGCCACAGCAATATAATTCCTCCTGGTTTGATGCATCGTTTGAAAAATGTATATAATATCTTCACATTAGGCCACTCTGTTCTCAACTAGATTCTCCTTTGGTACTTAAAATGGATTTCAGAGTCCCAGAAGATAAAAAAAAAAAAACTTTCCCAGTAGCAGAAAAAAACCACATACACACAAACCACACTTCTCTGAGTGCTTGGTTTTATTTAGCATGTACTTGGTACCAGGTTAATCTGAATCAATGTGGGCTTGGACCTCTGGAGTATTCTTAGAGCTCGAAAGATGTGGATCATGGATATGAAGGAGTTACGATATATACACACACCGTGTATCACCTGAGATCTCATTAAAATCTGAAGACTTTAAGCCTGGAAGGCATGATGCATTGCACATGGAACATGAAACTAGAAACTTGCTCTCATGGCAAGATGTTACTAAGATGTTGCAACACACACACAGTCTCACAAACTTGAAAAGAATGATCCTTCCACCCACCAGAAACTTGAACTGGGTACGCAAACCTGAACATATCTTAAAGCCTTAGGACACAACTGCAAAGAGCCAACATGGCTGTTTTTTAAATTTTTAATTTTTTTTTATTTTGCTCACTCAGTTCAACTTGGCCTTTAATTAACCATTACTGTATATAAGATATGCCCCCTGCTTGAGCGTAATGAAAAGCTGCAGCCACATCTGTCCCTTCCAGATACATTTAATCATCTCTGACTTAAATTGAAGAGCTAAATCCAGCAATAGAAGAAAGACTGGCATTGTAGAGTAATAGGTGAGGAATAAAACATGATGGGATGTTGTGAGGTTAAGTGTCTTATCAGAGTGTCTTATCCACTTATCAGGGAAGAATGTTACATTGAAGTTTGAATGTTATTTAGTAGTTTGCTTACATTGTATTCCCTCAAGCATTTGTCCTCTTTACTAACTTAGTAACTTGCCAACAACTAAACATTTTTCTTTGTTATAGACCAACACATCGTAATCTCTTTGTGGAATCACTTTTAAATGAGACCCTTAAGTCAAAGCAGTGATTAAAAATCAGTTTTTTTTTTCAAGATACAAGCAAGCATAAAATCCTTCATCCTTAAATTAAAGCTACTGTAAGGTTTAAAAATTAAAGCTAATTAAAGCTAATTACCAAGAGCTACCAGGTGGTGGCAGTTTGGTGGCTTAGTAGTTAGGACCCTACTTGCACCTCCAGGATCTGTGTTCGATCCCGCCTCAGCTCTATTTTTGTTATTTTCTACATTTATTTTTGTCTTTTTAAAAAAATAAAATAAAATAAATTGTAGCCACCTAAGGAAACAGCCCTCCAGGCCATCTCCCAGTAACCTTATTCTGGACAACCTGACACAGAACCCTTTTCCAAATTCCCCAGAATTCTTCTAAATTTCTAAACAAGACCCTTAAGTCAAAGCAGTTAAAATCTGGGTACACAAGGGCACGAGGCAGGGTACACCCTGGACAGGGTGCCAATCCATCCAGGCACACAGACATACACACACTCGCACACTTATTCACACACTATGGGCAATTTGAGAACACCAATTAACCTAACCTACATGTCTATGGACTGTGGGAGGAAACCGGAGTACCCGGAGGAAACCCACCAAGCACGGGGAGAACATACAAAATCCATGCACACAGAGACATGAATCGAGCCTGGCTGGGAATCAAATCCAGACCCTGAGGTGCAAGGCGACAGTGCTAACCATTACAACACCGTGCCGCCAGCCATTAACCTATATATATGCAAAATTCACGTTATACAGTAGTAATTTTTTAGGAATTTAGATTGGTCTTCAGTATGTGTGTACACACAAAAACATGGGAAAATCCACTGATTTGTGTCTGGGTTTATTTTTTGTATTGGCCTAGTCAAGTAGATTTTCCTCTATTGGGCCCTCTATATAATAAGTTAATATGCCATCCTGCTAAAAAAAAAAAAACTGCCTGGATTTAACTAAGCAAATACTGTAGTTAAGTGCCTTCCATGGATAATTACGGCAGTGATTAATATAGTTCAGCTGGCAACAAGTTATTTAAAAATAATTAATGCAGTGAGTAACTTCTCATTTCCTAAATACTCATGTCAGAAAACATATCCTGTGACTATGACAAAGATCTTATTTGTCATTTTGGCCTGCGTTAAGCAAAGACAAGAACTAAGGATGCTGCTGAATCTTCTAAGAACTGTATTATGCAATATTAAAACCTGGAAGGATAGCGGTGCACCATCATCTCTGAGGAAGTAATATGGTCAGAAAAACATCTTGTATGAGTGTGATGGGAGATTACTTAAAGGTTTAGTAAAGTCAAATTGGAAAAAAAAACATTAGAACTCACAACTATGTTTAATAGTGAAAATAAGGGCATTTTTACATTAGCGATGCAAAGAGAACTCAAGGGAATGGGACTAAAGTAAATCTGTGTAGCCCTAATAAAACCGCTTATCAGTGAGGCTAATCAGAAAAAAAGGCTTCTAGAAAGCTTTGCCAGGGTGCATAACGAATGGACTGTAGAGCATTGGAAAAGGGGTTTTGTGATATGTTGAGTCCTTTGATTTACCTTATTTGAGAGTAATGTGCGTATCAGCGTACTGTAAGAAGAGAGGTGGATGAAGTGATGCACCCATCACCATGTGCTATGATCTAGGGTTGCTTCTGTTGGTCAGGTCTAGGTTCAACAACATTATGTGCCCAAAAAAATGAGGTCAGCTGATAACCTAAATGACCAGGTTTTTCTATCAGTGGATTTCCCCCCCCCCCGATGGTATGGGAATATTCCAAGATGATGATGCCAAATTTCATCTGGCTCAAAATATAAAAGAGTGGTTCAGGGAGCATGAGAGCACATTTTCACACATGGATTGGCCACCAGTCCGAACCTTAACCCTAATGAGAGTCTTTGGGATGTGCTGGAGAAGACTTTATGCAGTGGTCAGACTCTCTAATTATTAAGACAAGATCTGGAGGTAAAATTAATGCGATGCTGGACTGAAATAAAAGTTATGACATTGCATAAGCTTGTCATGGCCGTAATCAAAGCAAAAGATTGTCCAATGAAATGTGCGACTTTTCTTTTGGCCTGGCAGTGTATATACAGTATGTACTTATATATACGAGGCCCTGCCCTGGCTTGTTGCACAGCTCTGATGTTCTCTGGAGAGGTGTGCCTCAGCACTAGCTTATTTACATACACACGGAAATAGTGCATTTAAAGTATAAGTGAAATAAAATAAAGGGAGTTTGTGGTATGAAACCAAAATGCATTATTTGTTGGGGTATTTCAGTTGGTGGAGCTCTGAGACCTGTGTTAACTTGTTAAAGAAAGAGTAAAATATGGGACCTTTAAAGAATGTGGTTGTTATACTGTATGGATGAGTTGTTACCATAGTAACAGTAACGTGCCTTTGGAGTGGCAGGACTCTCAGAGCTGCTGTTATAGAAAAACCTTCAAACACATTCTGTTCAGAACTGGTAATTCAACAGAAATATAGTATAAAGGTTAAAAAAATAAAAATAAATGACATAACAGTAGCCTTTTACAGTATAAGAAATAATCCTACAGGGATTTGCATGTTTATTCGATTCTAACTAACCAGAACATATCCAAGCAAAAATAGTTATTCTTTCACTCATCAGTTGGGTTCCAGAACTTATGTATACTGTATGTGCGTAAACAGTCTGTATCTGTGTCTTTTGGAGATTGTTTACTTTTTTCCTTCACTAGCTAAAAGAGCAGAAGATGGAAAAAAATAAGTCAGCTCTGCTTTAAATCAAAAACATATCCAGATGAAACACTGCCATCATAAGTGCACTGGTGCATGGGTTTTATGTGTGTGAAATTCAAAATTTGTAATACCTTGTGAATAGCCAGGGAAGAGTAAGAAGATGCTTCCTTCAATACAGTCTGCTTCTTTACTTCAACACTGATGAATTTCAGTGCATATCCAATCGGAGGCTAATCAAGGCAAGTGAAACCGCATAAATGGATTAAAGAGGGTCGTTGGCTACCAGTCAGATGTTAAATACAGTCAACCGTGGAACAAATATATAAAGAAAAGAAGTAGAAAATAAAAATGTGGAAAAATACATGTAGATTAAAATGGAAACAGTAAAGAATCTTCAGTAGAAAGATCATGGAATTGAATGATCGAAGGACCAGAAGCTCTATGTGAAGGTGTTTCTGCCCTGAAAGACATCAACAGAAATCATATCACAGAATTTAGGCATAAGTCTCATCTCTGTGATGATCTTCATGCTTGTTTAAACCCCATCATTACAATCACTGTGTATCTCAGGTGGGTTGATTGATTCTAGTGCCATTGATTTTAGTCTCGTTTCCAACTCTGTACCATAGCCTGCCCTTGTGAAAAGGTCTGATGATGTCGTGAATTAGGCGTGTGCAGGTAGAAATAACATCATTATACACTCGGCAGGATAAATGTTGGAGGGACTGCTCTGGTCTTGAAATACAGACATTAACACATCGCAGCATGCTACAGTTTGGTATTATAAAAAAAAATTCCATGTACTGCATTGCTCTCTGCTAATGTATATTTACTGTATAAGCTCAACTAAATATCATAATTGATATTAATTACAAGAAATTATAGTGATCTTGGTGGAGTGAAGTCATTTGGGAATGTATTGCAGTGCAGTGTTGCTGTCTCACAGCTCCAGAGTCATTTGATCCTGGATGACTCTCCACATGGAGGTTCACATGTTCTCCCTGCGGCTTTCATTCTTTCTGGTTTTCCACGACTTGCAGAAAGATGAGCTGACTATGCTAAAGGTGTGATAGTGTGTGAACGTTTCCAGGTGATGAACTGGTGTAATGGCATCCTGTCCGTGGTGTATTCCCATCTCACTCACAGCGTTTCTGCAACAGGCTCCAGATTTACCCTGACCAGAATAAAGATCTTACTAAAGATAAATGAATCAGGAAGCTATAACATAGCTGTACCCTTGCATAATTACAGTAAATCACATTGGCTGATTTTAACACTATTGAATATGTATAGTGGTACTGTATGTATATGTATATGTATATATGTATAACTCAAATTTAATTTATTTTTTGTTTTGTGATTTATTTTCTACAATCTAGATTTTAAAACTGTTAAATAAACCATGTGGAATTATGTAATTAAACAACAACAACAACAACAACAGTCCATTGTTATTTTAACACATGAAGTCAACTCTTCTGGAACACTTTCTTGCAAGAACAGTATTGTCAAGTGCATTTGCAAAATCCATCAAGACCTTCCCAGAAAAGCAAGACCAAAATGTTACCTCTGCTGCAGAGGAGAAGTTCATTTAGAGTCACCAGTCTCAGAAATCACCAATGAACAAACAGCACCTCAGATTAGAGCCGTAATGAAGGTTTTACAGAGCATTACAGTAGCTGACACATCCTAAAATAAACCGTTTAAACATTGTTTTGCGTTGTAGAAAAAAAAGGGGTCTACAATTTTCAGCATAGGTGCATTTCCACTGTGAGAGACAGAATCTAAAAAGAATTCGGAAATCACATTGTATGATTTTTGAACAATTTATTTGTGAATTACCATGTCAAATAAGTATTTATTTCTATAAGATTTTTCTTTTTAGATTCTG
>JAOVVB010000046.1:9057086-9077819 GCA_028570985.1 Heterobranchus longifilis
ATCTAACCAACTAGTAAAAGTAGGTGGTGGCAGATAACCAGAAATCTTAAAAAAAAAGAATCATATTACACAGCATTGGTATATTGTTTAATTTGCACATATTTTCCCAGAATTTGAACCTTGAATGGAAGGTAAAATTTGTAATTCACTTAAAAAAAATAAAAAAAAACTTTTTTTTTCTCTTGCACACAGTTTTGGGCAGATAAATTGGGGCTGCCACAAAGCTCCCAAAAATCCCAACTTGTCGTTCTAACTACAGCAATAACAGCTTTTGATGCTGCAGCTCCCCAGATATTACCTGTTAAATCAGAAGCCCAGGAATAGGATTATGAAAGCATACATAATCCAGCTATAAGTTACTGTATAAAAAGTCATATCCCACCACAAATTTGCTATTTGCCATACGATCCAACTCTCATTATGGTGTGTGAGTTTTGTAACATTCATAGCCAAAATCTTGACTGTGAGAACTGGGATAAAGTAATTTACACTGAATGTTAAATGAAACTTGGGTCCAGTCAAAATTTTGGACACAAGTTTGGATTTATTTCCTACATTCTAGTACAATACTAATAAGGGTCTCCTCAACAGCAGAGAAGTTTTCGTCTTGCTTTCCTGGGATGGTCTTCGTTAGCTTTGGGTATCGTTTGGGTTTTTACAATACCGGTGCCAAATCGATACTTTTAAAATGGTACCTAAACTGATACTTAAAAAAAGAGTGGCAAAATGGTGGATGACATAATAAAAAAAAAAAGCTCTTTATTGAAATAAATATTTTAAATAAACAATATATGTAAAGCGTACATAAATTTAAATACATAAAAAATACAACTAATTTACGTAGAACATAATCCAACTACAATAATTTAACACCACTAACTGCAAAGTAGTTGGTGTTCTTGGTACAAACCAGCTTCAAATTTTATCAGGGCTTATTGACTCCTCTCCTGACATTGCTAGTGTTGGTGTGAAAGACATTTGTTGCTTGTTGCAGTGTCGGTATACTTTGTTGGGAAATAGAGCCACACTTTAGACTGTTTAGCTTTAGGCATTTAAATTTCAGCGTGATTAGCTTAGCGTGCTAACACTAGCTGCTGTCAGAGCATGTGTAATTACTGAGTGCACAAGGATGCTCTCATTTCCTGAGTGTTGCTTTTAAGTTGGAATGTGAAAACGACGTGGACACTCGCGTTACTACAAACATCAGTTGGATTTGTATTTTTAGAGCTTTCTGACTTGTGTTCATGTGCATTTTCTCATTTGGGAAATGATTTTTCAGAAATGGTGTCACCGAAGTGAGGCACTGGAATCTGCACTCTGATTTGGTTCTAGTACGTACCAGTTATATAGGCTTTGAGGGCATCCATGTATATAGGGTTTCTGTACCCAACCCTAGTTTTAATGAGAGCCAGTTTCCTTGTCGTGCTTGATGGGTTTTGCAAATGCACCTGACAATTCTGGTCTTACAAAAACTATTCCAGAACAGCAGACCTTCGTGTCTTTAAAATAACAACTGACTTTTGTTAATGTTGGGGGGGGGGGATAGATACCTTTTATTTCAAAGGTATGAAGTTGTACAGGTTCTAAAGAGCTGCCTTGTTTCTTAAAATAGCAATTGGTTTAAAAGGTTTAGTACAATTTATGAGATTTTTGCAAATATCTTTGCTTTATTGTACACAACAGGCCTCTAAGTAGTGTAGAGAGCTCATACTGACTCCTGTGGAATTTAGCGAGCGGATGTTTTCTCTAGACAGGTGTGAAATATTTGTGAACAGGAGGCGCAGGCGGTGAAGTTCCTGGCCATGAGACACATTAGTATATTGAAAGCACTCTTTGTGCCATAGTGCAGCGAAGCTTGCAGATTTTTTATTTTTTTCCTTCAGCCACATCAGAAGCTTTTCACTGCGGGGTATAATCCCCACAGACGTCTGCTGTTCAAAAAAAAAAAAGAAAGAAAAAGGCCTTCATAGCCCACTGCTCGCAGAGACATTAATGATCACCAAATCCTTTGCGCAGAAGTTAATTCCTTCTAGTCGACGTCGCCACATTTATCTTGACCACCTTCTAGTCAGATTTTTGACATTGTATCTTTGTCTTTCTTTTCCTATATCTCTCTGAAACAGGACCAACGATGAGCTGGTGGCTTTTCTCTCACAGAACCATGACAAAAACTTCTTGAAGTCTCATGGCAGAGAGAATGCCAGGTAGCTGCTTCCTTTCTTATTTACATGCAAAAAGCTTTTGTATAAAACTGTAGGAGCTAGAATTCTTGAGTTATCCCCAGCACATTCTTCCCTAATTTTCTCCTTAATTTAGTCATGGCCAGTTTCCACGCATCAGGTCACTCACACAATAACTACGAATCAGGGAGAGAGAAGGCAATCCAACCGCTTCTGCATGCATGAGCTCACAGAGGCTCATTATTAGCTTGTGTCATTGTGATTGATAAGGAGGGAGATGCCACGCCTACATCCCTAAGATCTGCACTTTTGGATCACCAGTCGTGGATTCTGGGGTTTAAATTCAAATTCATGATCTGATGGGTGATCGGGCAAACACAGTTCTGTTGCGCAATTCGGAAAAACCTTGGATAAAGAAACAATTATGTCTTTATATACAGGTGCATGTCAATAAATTAGAATATCATCGATATTACAATTATATAATATACAATTTTCACTTTTTGAATTGGATTTCCGAAATAAATTAACTTTTCGATGATATTCTAATTTATTGAGATGGCATTAATCAGTCAACTCTTCATTTGTTTTCAGTTAGTTTCTTGGTTTAAATTCGTGAATCGTCATATTTAAATCATTAAAAAATCTAGGCGCACAATAACTTATTTCTTTCAGTAATAGCTTTTATAGACTGTTTAATTAAAAGTTTTTAATTATGTCCCATATGCTCTGTGCAATAGAAATATCATTTGTGTTTATGGCTGTCCTCATATATTTTTCCTTTCTGTAATACTAAGGCATGAAGTTAACAGAAAACAAGTAGTATTTTGTTGCAAACCTGTCATTGTTACCATTGGTAACACTGATTTAGGTCATAACTCACTGATGTTTGATTCAAATCTTTGACACTATTTGATCTTCATTACTGCAGTCAGGAAGTTCCAATGAAAAAAAGCCTTTTCCTTTAACAGGGAAATGGGGAAATAAAAAAGGGGAACCATTGTACTAGAAAGAAGGGGCAGCTGTTAGGGAAAGTCATTAAACTTTAATGCAAAAAGTATAAAGTGCTTTCATGAAATCTTCAGTTAAAAGTATTTGTTAATGAAGCTCAGAGGCAGTTAATGTTGCCCTTGTAGAAATGGGACTGTTTATTTTATTATTATTATTATTATTATTATAGACAATGGTTATGTGATACTGATGTAGTTGTGTGAATTTGATTATGTGTAGATACCACAAAACCTCTGATGCAGTCTCAGTAATCAAATTACCTTATAGTGTACTGTTACAATGCTGTGGTGTTGGGAAGTCAGTAGAATACATAAAATCATACAGATATGGGTCAAGAGCATCTTGTCAAACTTGGACAGAATGTGTCAAATAAAAAGAGACTGACTTTGTGACTTCAACTGTGGCGTCGTCAATGATGATGCCAGACAGGCTGGGTTATGTGTTTTTAGAAACCGCTGTCCCCCGGGGTTGTTCATGTGCACATAAGTCTCTAGAGTTACACACAGCATTATGCAAAAATATCCAGTGAGTGGCAGCTCTGTAAACAGAAAGACCTTGTTGATGTGGGAGGTCAGAAGAAAAAGGCCAACCCAGTTTGAATTGACAGGACATTAGGCATTGTTTACATCCATGGTAAGCAGCCAAGCATCTCAGGATGCTGAACAGGTCAAACTCTGAGTCAGGGTTACAGCAGCAGAAGACCACAATAGGTTTCATTCTTGAGAGTCAACAACAGTTATCTTAAGGCTACAGTGGACACATGCCCCCCAAAAAAACCTGCACTGTCGAGGATGGAAAATGTCTCCTTGTCTTTAACCGTTTATTGAGTTCGAAGTCAGCACGTTTCACGTTCTTTGCTCAGTACAGCGAAACATGTTCAGGTAACTCACCCTGATTTAGTGGCTGAAGATTCAATAAAAAAAAAAGACCAAATCAGTATAAACCTTTTAGCGAAATGGTTCTTCCAATTATAGCTCTGTTAATCTGTATCTTCTCTGCTCTAAACAAGGTTCATTAAGAAACAGGGCTTGGACAGACTCTTCCATGAATGTGATAATCACATGTGGCGCCTGGGCGAGCGCACCATCCCCGAGGGCCTGGAGGTGTCTGGAGGCTCTGACTGGTTTTCACTCACACGTCGCTTCGTGGAGTATGTGGTCAACTCCAAGGACATGCTGGTGATCGGGCTGAAGCAGTTCTACACCTACACCCTGCTCCCTGCTGAGGTGCCCAATCTTATCAGCAAGCTCTGAGTCTTTAGGTCTGGAGGTTAAAGAAAATAAATTAAACGGCTCTTTTGTTTTAAAAGTGCAGTCTGTAAAACAGGTCAGTCGAGAAGTACAGTACCAGTGTGACATTTAAGTGTGTTGGATGCTATATTCAGTGGTTTGACTGTTTGTAAAAGACAAACATGTCATTCCTGCTTTTTTAAACAACCAGTATCTTGGCTCATCTGTGTAACCTTAAAATACCTTAAAATGCCAAAGCAAGTAGTAGATTAAAGTAAAACCTGTTTTACTTTAATCTACTTTGTAGTTTGTTGTAGAAGGCAATGAGGAAACTTAAATTTCCAAGTAACCTAAATCCAGTACTTTTTGTAGATGTTATTTTTAATTTTAAGATTGTGCGTAACTACCCATAACTAACCCTTTCCGAACTGTCCTCTTTTTTTTTTTTCCTCTCAGTCTTTCTTTCACACAGTGTTAGGAAACAGCCACATGTGCAACACCCTAGTGGACAACAACCTGCGAGTCACTAACTGGAACCGCAAGCTGGGCTGCAAGTGCCAGTACAAGCATATAGTGGACTGGTGCGGATGCTCTCCTAATGACTTCAAACCTGCTGATCTCATCCGAATTCAGGTCGGTGTAGTGAAATAAATCGAGCTTGTGGAGTGCCATTAAAAATATGGCATTAGGACATATACAATACTGTGCACTAGTATTAAATATTTAATATTGCACTTAAAAGCAATAAAAAGAGTACAGAGTGCTTCAGTTGATAGATGTATTAGCCTTCTAGGAGAGTCATAGTGATTTCATCTACTTATGTAGTGATTGAGAACAGCTGACAGTACAAAAGAGATCTGGAATGTTCACTGTTGTCTCTGGACTCTTGGCTGAAAAGTGGTTCTAGGGTTTTCCAGTGAACTATGTAACTTGAACTATGAAGTTCCCACCCCACACTAGCAATGCTGGACTGGCAGAACAGGTCAAGGAGTGCCCTTAAATTATGTATTGTATGTGCACTTTACTCTGTTCTATATATTTAGAAACATGTGATGGTGATGACTTTTATGTCATGTGACGACCGCAGATTTTACCTAACTGACATTAAGCTGGATGTGATTATCTTTACATCAGCCAGCAAAGCTCTGTCACACTACTTTACTCCCTTTTCCTTTGAATCCTGGATCACCGTGTGAGAGAGACTCTCACAGCATGCAGTATTGAAGACGTGAGCGTTTTACTGGCAGCCAAGTGTCCCAGTAAAATATAGTGTGATGACATTAAACTGGAACAAAAAATTATGGATATTTATTTATTTATTTAGTGGCTAAATATTTGTACTGATGGGAAAAGAAGTTGCATGTACTCATCATGAACAGGAATGTCTTGGGCTATTATTATTATTATATTCTCCTTATTATTATTCCTTTTTCTGGTGGAGAGCGATACTGTACATATTTCTTAGTAAACTCCAAGAATTTTTCACACAAGTTTTAATTTATTGGGGTTTTCTAAAATCAGTCAAAAGTATACATAAAGGATCAAACTATGCATACAACACACCCAATGCTTTTGATTTAATGTCTTTTAGCACATTTCACCATCAACAAACTTCTGGCAGAACTCTATAGATATTTGACCGCTGCTCTTTGGCAGAATTTGCTAGTGTTCAAATTAAAATTGTTGGTTTCCTGGCACACTTTTAAGCACAATTTACACATTTCTAAACACTTTGAGGTTCCAAAAGCTTAATTTTAGCCTTAATGTTAGCCTGCTTTATCCATTCCACAAGCTGCTTTGTTGTTTTTGGGGTTAGCATCCTGCTGGAACGATCAATTTTGTCCCAAGTTTCAGTCATCTGTCTGATGATTTAAAGTTATGCTGAACAATTGTGAGAAAGTCCTCATCATTCCATCCACTTTGTGGGAATGTCATCAAAACAGCCCCAAATCAATATGCTACCATCACCATGTTTAACAGTTGGTACAGTGTTGGAACAGTTAACAGTTGAAGGAAGGTGTTGATTCTGGAGCAGGTTTTTTTTTTTGGGGGGGTTGTTATCTTTCAGTTCCCACTGCTGTTCAGGCAGCTTCCAGTGCATGGTAGCCCTTTGCCTTGGTGGTTTCTGGGTTGTTCCTGATCCTTAAACCAATTTCCTACCAAAAGAAGAAACTATCCCTACCCCATTGTTTTTGCTCCCTGCTAATGTTTTCGGTTTATAAGATACTTGGGTGAAAGGAGTCACTGTTGTGTTCACCACTGGTATTTAATAATGACATAGCCTGCTTGCCCATTTTAAACGATCAGTTATTTTGCAGAACTGACTTTTCAAATTCAATGTACTGTATTTTATTTGTATAGTGCTTTAAATTGTCATTGTTGCAAAGCAGCTTTACACAATGAAAAGAATTTAAGGAAGTTCGTATGAAACGTGAAATGTATATGAATCAGAATGATTAGATAGTTCCTGATGAGCAAGCCAGGGGTGATGGTAGCAGGGAACAAATGTTCAAACTCTGTGCCGTGGTATCAGTAAAAAAAAAAGTTTCCAGAACCTGGTCATTTTAGCCAGCTTTGGAGCCCTATTTTTGACACTTCAGACTCTGCTATGGAGCTCATTTATTTATTAAGATATGGTGAACCATTTTGTTTGCGGCATTAGTCATTATATTCAGTTTTATATAGGCAAAAATGCTTAAAATGTTTTTAGTCATATTTTTTTTCTTATTTCCGATGGAATTGAATCAAGCTGAGAATGCATTAAGCAGTGGTTTTTTTTTTGTTTTTTTGTTTTGTTCTTTATTTAAATCAGACCTTTTCCTCTTTACGCACAACAGCAGCTGACAAGGCCCACATTCTTCGCCCGCAAATTTGAATCCACTGTCAACCAGGAGGCCATTAATATTCTCGATACCCATCTCTATGGGAACTACCCACCAGGTACTGCGGCACTCAAGGCCTACTGGGAAAGTCTGTTTGAGCGCGAGGACGGTGTGGACAATCTCAGTGACGTTGCACTCACAGCCTACACGTCCTTCTTCAGACTCGGTCTCCATAGTCAGAAAACCATGCATGAGTCCTGCAGGTGAGTATCTCAGACACTGAACCCAGAGCCATTTAAACTGCCCTGAAATCAAGACCTGTGTTTCAAGCTTGTGGTACCTGTAACTTAGTGTTATGGACACTATATGTCTTAGAGCTCTTACTGTTCAAGGATCCAAAGTTTACTTTTGCAGAGTCAGTACTGATGCAATTTGTTCCTTTGTCAGAAAGCAGACTAATGAGAAATGTTGGCCACACACACACACAGCTTTAAAAATAACTGTTAGGACTGTTTACAGCAGAGCATGTATTGCATTTGGATTTTTCCAATGACATTAGTCCTCCTTAAACACAAAAATATAGCACATAATAATAATAATAATACAGTTTGTGGACAAGAAGTCAAACATTTTCATTCCTTAGACTGTATGTGGTTTTTAATGTAGACAAAATTTTATTTATTTATTTTTTTTTTTTTAAACGTATGTGTGTGTGTGAGAACTAGGCCTAGAACAATACTGTACTTCTGGACCCAAAAGGCGGCTTTGCTCTGGAGTAATATTTATTACTTGTAGTTTTTGGTGTTGGTGTGTCTTTCTGGCTCCTGTTAATCTTTTTACAGTTCTTCACAGTTGCCTCGCTTTCTAAGGTGTTATCGGTTTGGTTTTGATTGGGCACAGCGGCATATCTTAGAAACAGTTAGCTGCTCTCAGCAGTTCAACACATCATCCTTCTGACTTCCTGTTTCCTTCAAAAACACATATGTCAAAATATGCAATCAAGTCACAACTAAGAAGCCATTAGTACTTTTAAAATGATGTTTGTTAGTTTTTATTAGGTTAAAACTAGATAAATTATTGACAAAATAAAGTAGTGAATTCAGTTTAATATCGATGTTAGAGAGCAAATACCAGCACATACATTGATTTTTAACTGAAAAAATCATAAAATGGAATTCAGGCTTCATATTAGTGATAGTTGTTAATGCGCAATAATGCTTTCCAGTCAGGAAAGAAAATTAAGCATTTAAACACACTGTTTTTTTATGATTAAAGTGTTTGCATCCTCAACTTTTGCAGTGCAGCGCTGGATTCAAACATGCTTTAATATATCTTTCTTCAAACTTAAACAAAACTTCAAACAAAAAATACTTTGGCAAAATGTCAAGCTTCTTATTTGAACTGGTTGTCAAGTAGTCCGATTGTCAGCCACTCTAGCCCATGTGTCGAGACATTACCCTATCGTATAAATGTTTTATTTGGATTTCAGTACCTCAGCAGCCTGCAGGGCTGAAAGCGTTTCCGATTTAGATTTCAGATAAGTACTTGCTAATAAAATCTTCATGCCATGTTTTGTTGTAGTTGAGTCTGTGAAGTCATTAGGAGTCAGAGAATGCAATATTGATGTCTCCTCTCTCTGACCAAGACATACTGTATTTTCTAACTCATCATGGGCGGCTAGTGCTGACTCAATCACAACAACAGTTTGCGTGTTGCCAAGGTTGCAGTGCAGTTCACCCGGGTGGACCTGTACACCCCACACAGTGACATAGTGAGAGCAACTGTTTAAAACCAGCCTCACGTATTAATACAAGTTTTCTTCAGATAACAAAAATGACATGATCCACCTTTAAATATGCTTTTTTTTTCCCTTCTCTCTTTTCACAGGTTTGTGCCTGCTGGCTATCCTATCTCTGTCCATCTGTATTTCTATGACGACCGTTTCCAGGGATACCTGGTGCGCCAGGAGGTGAAGAACATATCTGGGAAGATGGAAATGCTGGAGGTGTGGGTTGTTCCTCAGGCCACACTACAGCTTGAGAGCAACCTGAATGAGTTTGAGAGGCTAAAGAACCTTGAGGTGAGAGCAAGGCACTGATTATTACCTACATGGGAGTATACAATCTTCTAGCACTTTCCCCCTAATAGTGTGGTGCACTTACTTCTCCAAATGCAGCACTATCTACACTCTGGTATATCTTTGTGCATTTCATATAACTCAGCAGGACCTTATAAGTCAACCTTTTCTGTCCGTATACTTTCCTGTGTTTGAAAATGTGAAGGAGCAGCTTTAACTGACATTGAAGATTTTTTTTTCAAAAATACGTTTTATGTGTAGTGTCCATTAGAGATGTACTGATTTGCATTTTTTTGGCCGATTTCCTATTTATCTTATTTTATTTTATATAATTGTATTTATTTAATGATTTGATAAGATTTTTTTTCAACCAATTTTTATTTTGTAGATTCATATGACCATAACCATTTTTGTTACTTTCCTTCTTTGCAACTGTATGTTCATAATAAATCATGCGCTATAAAATAACTTTTTCTCTCACACAATCTAATCTCAAACTAAAAACATGTTCCACGTTACTAGACAGAGCTTTTTGGTACAAATTAAATCCAACTGCAAATAAGGTGACCACTCCTAACCAGGGCGGTGCAGGCTAACACACACTTCTTCTGAGACACTTGATGACAGCCAATCACGTCACCTTGAACTGCTGCTTTTTTTTTTTTTTTTAGCTTTTTGAACTGTGATGCTGTTTATACAATGCTCTGGTTATCGGTCATCACCTTCCCAGTGAACATGAATTGACCAAAAATATCAATGGGCGTCCGTTACAGGCCAGTCAGAAAATATTACTCTATATTGTTCCTGGGCCTGATTGTCAGAATCTCATCACTGTGTCAGACTCGCATCTGGTGGGCAGCCGCTGCTGAGAATAGGCTACCCTGTTTAGATCGCTGCAATTTGTGCATTTTATAATGGCCAGGTAGGTTTAAATTTGATCCTGCTCCAGATCTACAGCAGTCCCATGATTCTGTTTACTGTGTGGGAAGGTTTCCATGAGTATTTGAGAAACATGGCAAGGCAAACCTGTTATTTTAATGCCTCAGGCTCAGGAATATGCTTACAAAAAATGCCTGTCTTTTAGCTGAAAGGTTGAAGTTTTTTGGTTTGTTTTTTTTGTGTTTTTTCATATTTGTGTGTCTGTTCTCATCCCCATGACTTGCTTTACTTTCCAGGGGTCTGAGACCACTAGTGAAAATAATTCTGTTTGGCATTTCATTTTCTAAATTGATGTTTTCAATTTAAACTAAACTGGATTATCAGCAGTAACCTGAGTGAAAAATCATATTATTTAATATTTACATGAATTTCTGATTTTCTTAGTATTTAATACGTCCTTTTTTCTTTTCTTTTTTTTCTTTTTTTTTTGCTTTAATAACAATGGATGTGTTTACACGGGCCCTACTATTCATAATCTGTTTAGTAGGTAAATATTAGCTATTAGTAAATACTGATCATGTTATAAGCAGTCATAACACAGAAGGTGGGATTTTTATTAAAAATGATCCGAAGCCTCAAAACACTTCTACTTCTGGAAACCACTTTTTACATCATGAAAAAAAAAGTATATTCTGATTAAATGTAGAGCTGGGCGGTATGATCAAAAATTTAAATCACGGTATTTTTCAAAATTATATCCATGTCACGGTATTTGACGGTATTTTTTTTTCCATGCATGATTAGGTGTTAACCCCATTTCGTAATAAATTAGAAAATAATTACTGCAGTATATTGGCTTACATTGACCGGACTAGTATTAACCCAGGTTTGATTGGTCTCACAAAATGCTGCTGTTCACAAAGAGGTGACAGTGGCACTCATAATTGTAATGAGGTGAAGAAATCAGAATTCATGACTTGCAGTCAAAATACACAACACTTTATTGTGCAAGTTTTGCAACTTGAAAACATCTTTAAGCTGGCTACAATGTAAACAATATGTCCCCTGTAACTGCAAAATGAAAACTTTATCCACTGGACTTTCATTAAGGCAAATTACCTGAAAAAGGTAAATACAAAAGGAGTGAAACTTTTCACTTTGTGAAACATTAATAATATTACTTCAAGTCCAACCAGGTAGTATTCAAGTATTTAAAATATAAAAGAAGTTTAACTTGAAAACTTGCATGTTTGTCGACATGTTCTGGAAAAGCTCTGTGGTTGCTTATACCCCTATCTCACCTACGCGGTTTCGCGCGGTGGCCATAAGTACGGTTCATCATGATTCACCGCGAGGTTTTGGCGCTGTGAGTACGTTTCCATCTTTCCGCGCTAAAAATGAAACATGTTTAAACATGTTTAATTTTTTTGCCGGTCCTCGCGGAAGCTTGCGGTCCTTACAGAACTTCGCGGAACGTTGGCGGGCAATCACGGCGACTCACGGTGCCTAACTCCGCATCTCACCGTGAGTCAAACCGCATAGGTGAGATAGGGGTATTAGTGGGTTTCCTTCTTGTGCTCAGTTTTCCTCACACCATTCCAAATACATTTAGGGTAGGCTAAGTAGTGTTTCCAAATTGTCCGTAGTATGTGAATGAGTTCGCTAGTGTGTCTGTATGTCCTAAGCATGGTTAAAGGAGGAGAATTAAATGGAGGGGTACAGACGCCTTTATTTGTAAAAAAAAAAAAAAAAAGATGACTTGAGCGAGGCCCTTAACCTCAACTGCTTATATGTGTAATGAGAGAAAATGGAAGTCGCTCTGGAGAAGAGGCGCCTGCCAAATGTCGTAAATGTAAATGTAATCACTCAGGAAATGTCTGTGTGTGTGTGTGTGTGTGTGTCTATCTCCTGGTTGGAAAGGGAGCTGAAGCCGGCCGTATTGAGGTGCGGCTGGCACTTCTCCAAGCAATTCTTTCCCAGATTTAAAATCTAACAGTACTTCTACCATACTGAAATTTATTATATTCCAATAAAAAGCAAAATCAGAAGTATTTTTATTCCTCTTATACCACAGCAATGTGCTAACAATTATTTATTTTACATAACTAAAGACAGACATGGGATACTTTTTTTCCAGCAAATTGTTATTTACAGATATTTAGTCAAGATAGTAACTCATAACAGTAATTTATATCATTTTATACTTCTTATACTTTCATAACAGCTACAACAATCATTTCCTAACCAGTCTTTTTCTCTCCCTTTAAAACTTTCAAATATCAGAAAACAGAAACCCACAGCTTTACTTTTTACAAGGTGCTGACACTGGAGACTCCTTCCAAAGATTTTAAGATCTTTACATCTCCTCTAAAAACTTTACTATATCAAGATTAAAGAAATAATTTAATGAGATAAATTATTAATAAATAAAAGATGAATGTGACCCAGTTTAATAAGGTACACTTTAATAGAGTGTCATTTTTTGTCTGTATGTTTTTTTTTTTTTACTTTTATGGTTTTTACTTGACCTTTATTAGACATTATTATTATTATTATTATTATTATTATTAGTAGTAGTAGTAGTAGTAGTTGATCCATCCATCCATCTAAAGACTTCTGTAGTCCAACTAGGGTCCATGGAGGCCAATGGTGATTACCACTGCATTTATTACAACCATGGTGTGACCTCTGGTCAACATTCACACACACACTGTGGGAGGAAACCAGAGCACATGAAGGAAACCCACCAAGCACATGGGAAAGATGCAAACTCAAGGCGACCGTGCTAACCACAAAGCCACCGCAAAATACATGCAATACATCTGTAAATATTGTTGGACCCACTGTATGACTCCGGGCAAGAGAAAATTATATTTTAAAAAACAACTTGAAAGAGAATTACTTATCTGCAAAAGCAAAACATTCTTGCTGTTCCTTTTTCCGCTAAGCAAATACATTCATACACAGTTAATAAACAAGGTGCGGTACTTTGGTTCTTCGGCAGCTCGACTCCGAGAGATGCCGGAGCTTAGCTTGCAGTGCTGTGATTATCTGTGATAGGAGCTGCTTCCTGGGTTGGTCAACAAAGCCAGATACAACACAAACAAATAAAAGATCATAATGTACAGTAACCAGTGCTTACCATCTGTGCAACTAAAAATGTTGATTAAATAATCATTCTGAATGTGAATGTTTGAGATTAAGCGGAGTGTTAGAGTAGTAGAGTCATATTTTGTTTTTTATTATCCAAGTTTTTAGTCCAATTTAGTTTTTAAAGACTCGCACACAGTTAAAGTGGCGGTAACAGTTTTTGAGCACCGTTATGTTGCTTGTTAAAAAGCCACCAATAAAAGTGCAGTTCATGCAGGAAAACATTATAAATGCAACAGCAGCAACTGCATAACATAAATGAACAATAGTATTCGATAGAGGGAAAAAAAACCTCTTATTACATTAAACTCGTTTTGAAAAATGCTTTTGTCTTCGTTGCCCTCTTATTTTTCCGCACAAGCCCGGATCACACTGATTGATCACATAATCAGAATGCAGTACTTTTCTCTAATCTCAAGTCTATCATTATAAGATCTTCAGTGTATAATCTGACATGGAGACTATACAGGCTGTTCAAGAATTTTATTGGGATCATCTCATACAATGTGACATGTAATAATCTTAAAAGACTGCTGAAATCACAGCACAGTGTAAAACCAACTTTAGACGGGAGATGTTCTCTTAATTAAAAAATAAGTTTTGCAATTTAACAGCATGTTATACAAAGTTAGAAATTCAAAACTACTTGTCATTTATCCAGCAATTAAAATACCCACAACTGGGCATCACAAATTTAAGTAATCTAAAATGAGATAATTAAGCAATATCACACAAGAGCGAGCGCTGTTGTGCTGAATAACAGCATAGCCTTGAGTGTGATATTGCTTTTATACAACATTTCTACAAATGCTAAATGCTTATTATCAATGGATTATGATTTTTTGTTTATTTTGCTCCACCAACACAACCTTCTGTGACTGGGCGGAGCTGGAGATCAACATTTAGCAACCAACAAACTTACAAGGCTTACTTTATACTTACATTTATTCTGCTTTAGAATAACAGCTAACTTCTGGAGTTCCAGGGTTGAACCCCAAATAGCACAAAATGTAAAGCTAGTGCACTAGGCTTTAAAATCCCTTGCTTCACACACCAAGCCATTTATCAGGGGTTAGAGATAGATTTGGGATTCAGCCTTGCTTTAGGAGGCTACTGTAGGTAGCTTTGCTGATCACATTGCTAAGGATACAAAGTGTTGTTTAATATGATCTAACAATATCACGTGTATTTCCTTGTTGAAAGTGCTTCTGTGACTGCTTTTGAATGTGGGTTTTGGCAGGCAGCTGTTCTTTCCTATTTCCAGTACTGCAGACCACACAGACCTTCTCTCACCCATGCTGGTGGCTGAAATTTTGTATAATTAACGATTGTTATAACCCAGAGTGATACAACACTGAATCATCCTGGTACAGTTACTGCTATCACAGTGTCTCTTATTCAATCAGATTGGTTAGAATTAAATGTTGTATAACTCACTCACTCACTCACTCACTCACTCACTCACTCACTCACTCATCGTCTATATTGCTTTATCCTGTATACAGGGTCACAGGGGGCCTGGAGCCTATCCCTGGAGATTTAGGGCACAAGGCAGGGTACACAATGGACAGGGTGCCAATCCATTTTAGGGCACACACACACACATTCACACAGTATGGGCAATTTGGGAATGCCAGTTAGCCTGATGTGCATGTCCTTGGATTGTGGGAGCAAACCGGAGTACCTGGAGGAAACCCAACAAGCACATGGAAGAACATGCAAACTCCATGCACACAGACTGAAAGGCAGGAATCGAACCAAGACCATGGACATGACAGGCGACAGTGCTAACCACTAAGCCACCGTGCTGCCTCTCATTTATTCTCTACACCCTTTATCATGTACAGGGTTGCAAGAGGCCTGGAGCCTATCCTCAGTTAATGCATAGGCATAATAATAATATAAAGGAATAAAATCTTTTAATTAAAACCAGTGCATATGCAGTATATATGGAGCATGGATCCAAACATATAAGTGAAACCCCTTAAATGACCCCATAAAATGACAGCAAATATAGCCATCAAAACACACCACATAATCTCATAACTAAGTGTTTTACCCATTAAGTGTACTTTCCTTACATCATGCAATATGATTTTTTTTAATGAATAACATTAGGAATAAATATCATTGTGCTAGTTGGTGTTAGTAGGCAAGCTATTGCTTATTATTATTATTATTATTATTATTTTTTTTAATTATTATTAACTAGAGTGAGTTAGAATAAATAAATCCATCAGCAAAATTCATACTTGTGTATGGGCTACATAGTCCAAGGTAGCATTATTTTTGAGTTACCCTTCCCTTCTGGGTGGCTTGTCGCGAGTTTGGTCCAGAAGCTATTAATGTTCAGACAGTGTACATCTTGTCTTGTGCAACTTTTTAAAGTAAGGATTCAGTGCCAGTCTTAAAGGACCTCATCTCTAATGGCATGCACACAAAAATATGACTTCTCTTTGAGCCTCTGAAGCTCTTCTTCTCTTTCTTTCAAAACTTTATATCAATGACTAGGGGGAAAAAGCGAAGAGAAAAAAAGAGGCTTCAAACAGAAAAGTCTTGTTGGTGTCTAGTAAATGCAAATGTGAACTAATGATTCATTTCTCTTCCTAATTGAATCTGCTCACCATGGTTTTGCTTTTATCTTTATTTTTTCTTCCATCACTGTTCATTACGGAGCCATGTGGCAGATGACCTTTGAAGGGAAAGCTCATCACCAACGGGGACTGTGGGTTTTCCCTATGGGAGGTTTACTTTTATCTTCGCTGCCAATGAAAACAGCTTTGTAGTTGTGTAGAATTTATTTTTCTCGCTCGCTGTCTCTTGTCTCTTTACATTCTCTTTCCATCTGTCTCTGACTTTCTATTCTGTCACTATATAGAATAACAAAAAGCCTGATTTGCTATGTAATGTGTCAGCACAGCCACATGAGATGCGATAGACAGAGTGGCATGAGGCAAGAAAACAGCCTAAACACTTGCTACGTTAATTGGAAATGAAGGTGGAGGTATTGATCATGCTGTGTCATGGTCTTGAATGTGCCAGTAGCTGGGAAATTATTACAGATGTTGACAAGACAGTATAGTCATTGACTGCAATACCCAGCATGACAAGTAAGTAAGTAAGTAATCATTATTAATAAGAATTATTGACATTTATAAAGATAAATAATAAACCAATGTGATGTCTTTGGTCAGTTTAAAAATATAGAGATACAGGTTGAATGTACACAAATTTATTTTAAGATAAACAATATCTTAAATAATGATCCCCCCCCCCATACAAAACACTGGATTCAAAAGTATCAGCACTTCTTACACTAATATACACAGATCAGCTATAACATTAACACCACATAACATTACCACATTGAAAATGATTATCAATTATATACCAGCAAACTGGTCACAGGATTACGGGCGCCCATTGGCTCATTTATGCTCAATCGTGCTGATCTGGCCTTCAAACTCTCCAGATCCCAAACTGATTGAACAAACTCTGATCTGATCCACTGAGACCCCAACCACAGCAACCAAAGGATCAGTTGCTAATGTCCTGTTGTCAGATACCAAACAACACAACCAAAGATCTTGTGGAGTCTCCAAAATCTCCCCAAGGAGACAGATCCAGCCTGCTGGCACAAGGGGAATAGCAATACTGGGCATAATGTTTTGCATTGTAATGTTATGGTTGATCAGTATATAGTGTGGTTATATATGGAGAGAATTATAGCATTGATAGGAATCTCTTGCCAAAAGTCCTGGCAAGGTTGACAGTACCAGATTTTCCAAAAAACATTTCAAGATTGCTTATATTCTGTTGTGTTAAACACAGGGTGTGCAATAGGGTTCATCTTTGGGCAGGCAACCAGGTTAGGGCAATCAATCAATCAATCAGTCAATCAATCAATCAATCAATCAATCAATCAACCAACCTATTCAAAATACAGTGAAGTAATTTGAATGAATGTTTCTTCATATTATTAAAAAAAATTTTTTTAACTGGAAATGAGGTTCCTCTGCACTGTTCATGGACTAACTTTCCCAGATAATGTTTAGAAGAATCTCTGCATAGACCTGATAATCCAAATTGAGATAAAATGAAGTGAAGTGGTTTGGGAACATGACAAGAACTCTTGATTGACCCCTGATGTATCAGGTACGCCCCACTAGATGGAAACCTCAGGACAGACCCAGGATCTGATGCAGAGTTTACAACTCACAGTTGATCTGGAAACATCTGGAGATCCAGCAGAAGAAGCTGGAATCCATGACCTGGGAAAGAAAAATCTGAATAGACCTTCCCATACAGATCTGGCCATTAAGAACGCATGTTTTTGAGAAAAGGGACGCACGTTTCGTGACTTGCCGACTTGGACCACTATTAGAAAAAGTAGAAAAAAAATGTAGTGTAAAATGACATCAGAATTTCTGATTGTATTAAAGTGCAAAACTTGTTTTAGTTCTAGGAAATCATACATCAAAATGTTTATAATACAAAGTAATTACTTTAAAAATAAATTGCCCTTGGTACTTGGTTTTTAAGAGGCAATAATCCATACTATTGCTCTTTTTAAGAGAATGCAAGTGTGTAAAAATATAAAAAAAAGAAAAAAGTTGCCCTTGCTTTTCACTACAAGCATTAAATATGTTTATGTAATCATTATACCTGAAAGCACATCATAAGCAAAAAGACACTTATTAAGAAAAAGAGCAGTGTTAGATTAGAAGCTGAAACAAAAAAGTGTTGTTTTATTAGCCATAAAAATGCAAATCTGTACATTCTTATATGCATTAAATATACTGTGTAAACAGATTTTTTTTAAGTATTCTTTTGCTTGAGCCTGTTATGGAACATTTGTTCCAGCATGTCATAACCAAAACATTTGGCTTAAAAATGCTACACATCCTATATAGCCATCCATCCATCCACCTGCCCATCCATCTGTCCATCCATCCATCCACCTGCCCATCCATCCATCCATCCATCCATCCATCTACTCAGACAGAAATTGAATGAGACTCTCTGTATTCATGAGCCATTGTCCACATTACTATAATTTGTATGCTGGCATGTTTTTTTTTCATGCACCAAGTCATATATTTAGGAAGCAAAGCTTTTTACAATTTTAATTGGTTGCATCCTGAAGCCAGAACCACATAAAATATTTAGGTGAGTAAAACATTTAAGTAGATAAAAAAGTCCTCAGGCTGGAAAACCATTTGAATTTTGTCTTCAGTATTTTCCCCACTCTTCACTAGAAAAAAAGCTCATTTTCAGTCAAATCATAATGTATAATTTAGTTTAAGGTCAACTTGAAGTAATTTAACTTTCATAATAGTGGGCTGTCAAGTATCAGAAAAAAAGCCAAGAGGACGTAAGCTGTGAAGAAAACATAATTCAAATGCTGTTGTAGACTCTAGCATTGGTAAATAGGAAATTTTCCCTGTGACAAGGAAACATTCCCATTTTCTCTAAAGATTTGAAAAAATAGAACAGCTTATCTCAGAAAAACTAAAAAAATTTCAGTAACTGAGGTGGCATGGTCGTGTAGTGGTTAGCACTGTGGTTAGCTTTATGCCCAAAGTCCCTGGAATAGGGTCCAGGCCCCCTGCAAATCTGTAACAGGATAAGCGGTATTGAAGATGAAGATAAATGTTAATTAAATAAATCGCAATTTGTGAGTTTTCTCTTGAGGCCCATAAGAAATGTTTACTCATTTCAGTGCTAGTCACACAGCTGAGATAAAAGTCCCTCCTCTCCTTTTTTCTTGACACATTTGGACAAGAAGTCTTTTATAAAATCCCTATTTGGGGACCTCTGCAATTAAGACCATCTTTAGCATCTATTGATGTTTTCAGATTATTGTTGTAAACGTAGTGCATGATACATACAGACATAAAAAAGTTAGAACAACAACAACAATAATAATAATAATAATAATAATTATAATTATAATAATAATGAGTAAGATTGGACGATTATTACCAGGACAGCTTTAGTTTGCCTTGACATTGATTCTATGTTTTTGGATCTGTCCAATGAACAATGAACATGAACCTTTCAAAAGATTTTCCTTCTGGTATTTTAAAGATGGTAAAGAGCAGCAGTTCTAAAGGCAATAGCATATAATTTATATCAATATAATTTATATCAATATAATTTTCATCTTTATCAAACCAACCTGGGATCTGGGACGAGACCAGTCCAAACGAAGTAGAAATTTAACACCATTGAACAATAATTTTGTCCCTGGGGTGAGGGCGGCAAGGAAAAACTCCCTGAGATGACAATAGAAAGAAACCCTTAGAGGAGCCAGACTCAACGGGAAATTCGTCCTCATGGGTGATACCAAATAATGTGACTATAAATCAGTCTCTGCTATATCTGTGAGGATAAGGCTGGAATTTCAATTACATAACAGGAAAGTTAATATAAACACTTTTGCTAAAAACAGTTTGTGGGAATTTCACTCCTAAACTTTTGAACAACTGCAGTCAGCTGAATCCAAGGCCATCTTCATGTTCATCGAGTGGAACCGTTCTCAGTCACCGCACACGTCCCTAAGCAGACCATACGGGGTCATCCTCAGCAGCTATGATTTTTCACAGGATAAAGATGATCAGACAGAAGAACTGATGTTCTGATTATGTCACAAGCATGTCCAGAATTTGGTATGGAGTAGGCATTTTTGTGTTTTTTCCACCAGCCCCCAGTGCATCAACTAATTAACAGCCTTACCTTAATTGAAGTGTTTGTTTTAGAGCAGGGAAAACACACAAATATGCAGAGCATAGTGGTTCTACACGAATAAAGTTGAGAACTATAGACGAACGGTAAAAAAAAAAATTGATTGTAAACTATTACATAATGTAATTTACTCAGTTGTACTTATACTTTACTTTTTTTAAGATCAACAGTCATTACTTTATATATTTTTTCCGTTTAATGAATTCATTTACGTGTCTTCATTTTATCTGCAGTTCTCTGTAGGTCTGTCAGTATATTCTGTTTATATAAACATGTTTCCTGCTGCTGTGTAATTTTGCAATATGAGTTGTTTGGCCCTATAGATCGAGAACACCTTTGGAAGTATTTTGAAGATAATTTGAATAACTCCTCTAAAAGGTACTTTGAGATTTTCTCTTTGATCTGCGCTGAAACTGGAAAACAGCATTGTGGGGAGAAGAAAGGAAATGAATCGACTGGTGTCTTCTTAAGGGAGAAAGAAATAAGTGCCTTTGATCAATCGGTGTATGTCCAAGCATCACAAAGATGAAAGCAACCATGCATGTAAGCTTTTCTGAAAAGAAAAAGAATTGCAGTCACACTCAGCAGATGCTTTTTAAGTGTTTGTATCTACCATAGTTTGGGTGGGGGGGGGGACT
>JAOVVB010000046.1:9095791-9108668 GCA_028570985.1 Heterobranchus longifilis
ATCATCATAATAATAAAATTAATAATAATAATAATAATAATAATTATTATTATTATTATTATTATTATTATACATTTCAGAATGTTTTCTTATTAATATTTTTAAACCTTCTGAGAAGCATAAGTATGAGAGATTTTTCAAAAAAAAAATATACTGTAAAAATTAGTGTCCATGCCTAATCACCATTAAGAAAATGCATTTTCTTTTAGACACGGTTGAAAGAAAAACATGGATTTGGAGAGTTAGAGGCTCATACTGTAGATTAACTTTTCTGTTTGTTTTTTTAAAATTAGCAATCTAGAGGAAAAAAAACAATACATGGTATACCTCATATTTAGAAACTGTTGAGAGTTCTCAATATCGATCTGATGTTCATGTGCAATCAATGCAAACATTCCTCTTTAGATGTTCAGCTTATTATTAAGCTGTAGAAAGAGGCAGATGAAGTAATTTACCTTTAACAGATAAAATTTGTAATTATTGTGAGATAGTATTTTTGTTTTGGTCTTTGTGATGCACAATTATTGATGCACCCTTGTTTCTATACTCTCTGTATAAAACACATGTATTATGTATAAAAGCGTCAAGTTTCTGTGTTATATTAATGTAGACACAAATGTATGCAGAAGTACTTCCCAGGTGGCCTTACATTCCTGAAAACTGAACAAATTAGCCATTTCTGTTTCTTGTGCAACAATATACTGTAGAGAACAAGCTTATGTTTTCTATGTCTGTTTCAATTCACACTACACTGTGACCGCATAGCATCAATGGAAATATTGCGGTAATGAATAACAGTATTTCTGTAGCTTTGCAAGTTTTTGCATTTGCTTTGTAAGTGCTTGTCAAAAGCATTTTCATTGTTCAGGGCATGGCAAAGCAAACAGCAGGCCATCATGCCCTGAAATACAAAAGGTTGAGAAGTTTCAAAATTCACAACAAAGATTCATACATTTATTTACTTATTTATTTTTTAAATAATGACTCCAGGTCTGCAGTGTACATGGTGTTACAGTACATGATGAAGCAAACTATAATGCATCTCTGTTAAAAGCAGAGCCAACAGTCATCCATATTGTGCATCAATATCTATCTATCTATTTCTTTAATAACCTCAGCAGCAACCTCATTTCCCTCTCATTTGTTCTAACCACTCAGCATTCAGCATTACCAGTATACTAATCACCGGCCTGGTCATCTGTCATCATCTGCACCTGTTTCTCATGACTTAAGTCAGATGAAATTTTATGCTTAAATGATTCATAGGTCAATTTGTGGCTTAACAAAAACAAATAACCAAACCTTTGAAAATGCTTGGGTACAGGGACTGGACTGAAAATGAGAGGCAAAAACATCCTTCAGGAAGCTTGGAGGACTATTCCTCAAGACTATATTAAAAATGCAAGAACGTCTGGCTCTTTGAAAGCAAAATATGAAGAAATAAGGGGTGGCTCAAGACTTTTGCACAGTAGTGTGTATGTTTTGGAACATTTATATTTAAGCTGTTGCAAATTTAACAAGAGACTTTTTGAAGCCTTGAGCCATGGTGCATGCTAAAATAGTTCTTCTGGATAAAGAACTGTGTGAAGGCAAGCTCCAGTCTTACAAACAGGCCAAAATAAATTCTTATTCAGCATCAGTAGAAAAAGTAATTCATAGAGAGATGAAGAGACTTGCAGCAAGATGTACATAGTTCAGGAAATGCAACCATTATTCATGGTAGAGTCACCATCATTTCAGCAAACATGGAACAAGATACCCATGACAAGTTAAAGTGTATCGCCATCAGACAGAAAAACATTTGCGACCTATTTCAATAAATGGTATGCTAAAAAAAAAAGTTGGTTTTGAAAATTTCTTCACTATTGAAGGTATTTGAAAAGTTACAATAAAAGTTTGTTTAGTAACATCTCTCTGGATAAACGTAAAGTTTTTATTTTCCTTTTTCTTCTTTTTCTTTTTTTTTAAACATGAAAAAACTTCCATTGTCTGTAAAAGAATTAATAGTATGTAAAAGTGCAATGTCTAAAAGTTCCTGTTGTTCTTGTGTCCATATGTGTTTTAGAATGTTTATGTTTAGTAATATTGTATGACTAATATTGTTAGTAATAACTCTACACCCATAGTACATCCACGTATACTTTTTAATCCTTAAACCCAATGTACTGAGTCATATAGTTCTGAACATCTCCATACAGTAAGTCAGCTATATCTATAGTACGTCATATGGTTTTGTCATCTGATGCCTTTTAAAATAAGCCTTTATAAATGTTTATGTATGCAGTGTTGATCCCGAGCCTAGAGAGTGGGAGAGTTCAGAAGGGGCATCCAGCATAAAAACTTTTCCTTGTAAATAAAAGTTGCCAGCATACTGCTAAAGAAATAAAAGCTGTTGCAAATTTACCAAACAACCTGAATCAAGTTGCATGCCAAAACAGTTCTTGTGGTTTTGTCCAATTGCACAAACAGACAATTTTTTTTATTCAGCATCAGTAGTAAAAGCAATTCAGAAAGGCATAAAGAGACTTGTAGCAAGATATACATAGTTCAGGAAATTCTACCATTATTCATGGTAGAGTCACAATCATTTCAGCAAACATTGAACAAGATATCCATGACAAGTAAAAGTGTATCGCCATCAGACAGAAAAAAACATTTCAAATATTTCAATAAATGGAAATTGAAGTGTAAGCTTAAAAGAAGTGAGGTCTTAGAAAATGTCTTCAACACTGTAGGTATTTGGACAAGCCACAAAAAAGTTTCTTTGGTGACAGATTTATTTTTTCCTTTTCTTTTCTTTCTTTTTTCCCCCCCTTTTTTTTTTGCTTCCATTGCCTGTAAAAGCATTAGAGGAAGGCATAAATACTGCCAGTAAAATAGATTCATTTTATAACTACAACTTCATTAAAAAAAAAAATAAAGCTTGAAAAGAACTATTGGTTTTAAGTTTTTACTTTCTATTTGCTACAGATTTTTTATTCATGCAGTAATGAGGAAAGTAATCCCCATTAGATTTGGACAGAGGAAATTAGTAATTTATAATGGATTTCTTAACCAGCCCCAAACTGCCTGCAGCCATGTAAACGCCAATTTTAGGGAACTCATTTCTTAATATTTTTGAGCTACCAGTAAGTGTATTAATAATGACATTTTGATGTACAATACTGGTTTATAAGTAGGAACGAATAAACAGTTCATCATTCATTCTTCAACCACTGTTAATAACTAATAAGAACAATTTTGATTTTAGTAAGTATATTTGTAGGCCTTCATTATTGACGTGACATGAAGTGTTAAAGACTGACATTTACATTTCACCTGCAGTTAGCAACAAACTCTTGTATGTATGGGTTTTTATATAAAACTGACTGAAGCAGTTTAAGGCGTCACAGTGGCTTGGTGGTTAGCACTGTCGCCTTGCACCTCCAGGGTCCGAGTTCGCTCCGGTGTGCATGGAGTTTGCATGTTCTCCCCTTGCTTGGTGGGTTTTCTCCCAAAGTCCAAATACAGTACATGTAGATTAGGCTAATTGCTGTTCACAAATTGGCAGTAGGGTTTGAATGAGCGGGTGAGTGTGTATCCCACCTCATGTCTTAATTCTCCTTGGATAGGCTCCAGGCTCATTAAAAATCAATTGAAATGTACAGCATCTTAGTTTTAAAATGTTGCTTCCGAAAATAAGGCTAATATTTGTTGCTAAGTTTTGCATTTTATTTACTTGACAGACATGTAGATAGGCTCAAATTCAAAGCTATATTTTGCCAGATTGCAACATCTGAAAAAAAAAAAAACAATGGTGATTGACAAGATGCTTATACACCTGAATAACTTTTGAGGCTGCATGGTTGAAAGTGTTCTGGAGTTCCTGATGTCTCAGCTGAAAACTTTGCAAATGTGTAGCTGAAGGAAGATTTGACTGAGTAAAATAAATTTTGTATTTATGTATTTTACATATTTTATTTTATGTATTACTTTTTAGTAAAAGAAATCAGACAAATACATAAACAAATATGTTTAACCAAATTTCCCCTAATAGAATTTGTCACACACACACACAATCATACGCAGTATTGCATGCAGTGAAATGCTTATATAACTGCCCGTGACCTAAAAAGAAAGATTTCTCTGCAATGATATAAATTGCACTACAGTACAATGAAATTAAAAATAGAATTTTTTATTAAAGTAATATAAGAATAAGAATAAAAATATGTATATTAAAATTATTTTAAAATAAGCTGATAAACGTTACAATACTTACAGTACATTATAAGTTACCAAAATAATATAAAATTGAAATAGAAGGGTATAAATTATGCAAGATTTACAGACTATACAGGAAAAAATAAATAAACTTTGAGGTATGAAATTGTAAAAATTTTAAATTGTAGGTATGACATCAGCAGTATGATTGAATAAAGACTAATATACAGTAGGAACATGTGACAAAAAATTTAAAAAAATAATTTTTTAATATTTAAAAAAAAAAATCTCCTGATGCTGTATAGTTCTATAAATCTTCATAGTGTCTTTAACCAGATGTTTTTGCATTTTAAAGTCGGTTCCATTATGTACTTCAGTTTCTGGTTTATCACTCGAGGCAAAAGATAAAAAAAGATTTTTTAAAAAGCCTCGTTATCATCTCTCCCCTCATGTGATCTTAATTCCTGCTAACATCACTGAAGAAATAATTGTTGATTAATTTAGTTAGTTTTGTTTCGTGAGCAAAATATTCTGTTTTTATTAGTTGGAGGAGTGAAGACTCAGGTAGTTGAGGCTCTGGGTTGTTGATAGGGGGCTTGTGGGTTTCCACCCTGTCATTACTGTCCTTGAACAAGAGCCTTAACCCTACTCCACATACAACAAGCAGGAGGATTATGACTGGAAGGGTATCCAACTTTAAACCTGTATTAGATCTTGTAGATCAAAAGTGATCTGATGTGGCAACCAAAAAGAGACAGAGAAGAAAAGTTTTGGTATTAGATCATTTAAATGTTTTAAAACTTTCATCTACTGCATACACAGTGTGTGGGTATTCCCCTTGGTTTTGTTGATCATGTCACCATGCTGGAGAAAATGCTGTAAAATTACAAACTGAATAATTATTTTTGTTATTATGAAATTCTCCAAAAATACTGATCTGATTTTTTATAACACATACTTTTTTTGTTTTACTGTTCTTTCTACTGTTTGGTAAACTGCAGTATTGTATTTAAAGTAATCTCTGCAGGCAGAGGTCGAAGTAAGGTGATTAGATATGTCTGCATTCATGTTATCTCCTTTTTGTGGGGGTGGGGGATGCTTTTTGAAGACTGCCTCACAAATAGCATAAATACATATATAAAATGAATAAAGATGGACTTATAAAACCACAATGTATCCTTAATGTGAATTAAGAACAACATGCGAAAAAATGTCCAACTCCAAGGTAAATTACTGCAATTTATTATGCAATGTTTTTTAAAGCATGTGAATCATGTACGCAACTAGGGGGGGGGGGGGGGGGGGGGCATGTATAAATAATCATATAAAAATAAATAAGATGCAAAAAAAAAAGTGAAAATGTCAGAAATCAAGCATGATGTGTCTTGAAGCCACATATAAATTGTGGTTATTATGATATTATCATTTTCTCTATGTGTCAGAGGCCACATGCGCATGTGCGCTCACACACACACACACACACACACACATACACACACATACACACAATCTCTCTCTTCTATCCCTCTTCTGTAATTCCCAAATATGTGTGTGTAAGTCTATTATTCATAAAATTAATAATTCATGTTTTTTGGAAAGTCTTCCACATAAAACAAGCCGCTGTGAGAGACTTTGATGATGTGGTGCAGTTTATACAATCTCTGAGCTGCGTTTCTTTCTGTGCTGTCCAATTCCACTGCAGATCAACGTCACATCAGAAAGTCATCCTCTGCAGCACATCTTCATGGAGGAGGATAAACCGGGCTTGGATTAGAGTGGTGAGCGGCACAGCCGAAGGAGAGCTTACTTCAGAGTGCTGGGCCGTCTCTGAAAGCGTTTAGTGGGAAAAGGCTGAGCCGTGCATTATTAAACCCAGGAGCGCTTGATCAAAAGGAAAGTTATCTCCACCTAATCCTGTGCATGTTGCTGAGCCAGTAGCGCTGCTGTACATTCGAAATCAGATCACGCAAACAATTGATGCTTGATGCTGCTAGGTGTTTCTTGCTGTTTATTTGCCTAAAGGAGCTCGCAATGTCTATAGCAATCTCTCGTACCGTATACCTTGCATTCCTTATGCAGTCCATCTGCTCGGATCCATCAGAGGCATTATGATTTATTCCTCACACAGACAGATGACTGAACTGAAGGCTAACTCTTTACGTCAGTCTCATTAAAGCTCTTATGCGGCACTGCTCTCAGATAATGAGGAAAAAAATCCCATAGGCTCATTGTTAACATGCAAATCATTTGTCACTTATCAAAAAAAAATGGTTTTATACTGCAAAAAGGTTTGTTTTTAAATGCCTAACGTGCACTTCAGTTAATTGTGTCTTATCCGAAAGCCTCGTTTCCAATACTTTTAATATTCCACCTCAACTTAAAGCAAGATTTAATAGCATTTTAAATGCCTGTCTCTTGGTTTGTGCTCTCAATAATAATAATAATAATAATAATAATAATAATAATAATAATAATAATAATAATAATAAAGAAAGGAAAGCATTTCTCTGGGGCTGTGAGTAATCTCGCTGAATCTGTTTAATGACAGAGCTGCATTAGTGACTGCAAGGCCAGGAAGTGCCCCAGGGTCTTTGGATTCTCATTACACAAGAACAAGACTGTGCCATATTTGTCCAAATCCCATTTGTGCGTTAGTTTATTTGTTATTCACTTTTACTATTTTTTTCCCGCACCGCACTGTGTCAAAGTAGCTGTTTACTTGATGATGGATGAGTGGGCAGAGTTAGCAGCTCGTGGCATGTTTTGCTTTGAGCATTTGGTCATAAATTATGTAAAAAGTCTGCCTATAAATTGCTTTCTGTGAGCTTATCAGAAAATCATTATTAATTTATTCAGGGATTTCATGTTATAAATATATTGCTCTGCTATATATCTGGTATTTTTATTTATATATTTTTTTTTAGATATTACACTCTGTATAGTTAAAGGTACTGGGGGTACTACATACAGTACATCTAAATTTAAAACCGCGGCTACAGTAAGTATGTACAGTACCAAGTATTAATAACTGTATCTTTAAGATGTACAGTTTTACGTTTTTTTTCATAAATATTTGAGCAATTGTGTATTTTAGCACCAAGTGGGCTGCTGTTGTACTGTTAGTTGCAATGTATCAAATGTATTTAATTATTTATACATAAATATTATCATAAAACCTAATTTTACATATGAACAGTTGAAATTACTTGCATTCAAACTGGTCAAATCTATGAGGATTTTATTCTCACACCTATACCATACAGTATCTTTGAAATAGTTGTTGGCTTATCCTCTTATAAGATAACACCTGCTGTATCTGTAGGTCCTACTGTACATTGATCCTTTTTCCAGTTGAGGAACCGATAAACGTTATATATTTAATTTTTGCATGACTGACTTATTTGTTTGGTTGTTTGTTTGTTTGTTTGTTAACAGGTTTTAGAAAAGAAAAATGGCTCAACCAACACACATACTGTAACCATGATTGATAGATTAGACAAACTAGTTAGACTTGTTTTCTGGATTAGATATACTGTATCATCTTCGGGAATGCTGATGTAATAAAAAATGGTATAATTCAGATGCAGAGAAAAGTGTTGTCTCTGACTAAGGAATCAAATGCACCCAAGCCTCAGCTATGCCTGTGGGGACCAAAGTCTAGCCCGTCTGGTCCTATCCTGCAGAAAATCCATTGCAGCACAACTTGCTGACAAAAGTCAAGGCTAGCCATGATAGAAAGGCACCAGAACTACCAATTGAGTGCCCATAGGTGCACAAACAAGTTTAATCCATGGATTCCTCACCCCACAACCCACTGCATCCAAGGGATCTGCCACTAAGGTCCTGGTCGGACTTACAGGACACTACAGAACACCCCCAGATGTTTTGTGGAGTCACGTTCTGAAGGGCCAAACTTGCCTCGGGGGCACAAGGTGTACCTGCACAAGATTAATGATTTAGGTTTTAATGTCATGGCTGATCAGTGTATTGTGTATATACACCGTACAGTATATATATATAGTACATGTCTGCCACATACAGTATGGCTTACCATTATTTTTTGCAATGTATTTGATTAAATGCAGCTACTGTAGCAATACCTGTAACTGACCACAGATCCACTGGTGAGATCACCTGAGCAAAAACAATGCATCCTAACACTATCAGACGCATCTCAGGCATTATAAAATGTGTTTACACTGCAGATCCTGAACTCAGCCATGTGGATGTAACCCAGTGCTCACCTCACTGTTTCTTAGCTCAGCTGTCACTAAGTGCAGATATTGCAAGTGAACTTCATCTAAGCCTAGAACTTGTGAGCTAAACTGATTGATCTATATGAACTATATGTGTGTGTGTGTGTGTTCTAATTGGTTACACATTTTCCTCCTAGATGAACAATCATGCCACTAGAAAGAGTCGTTAGACTGCACTGAACTCATTGTGTGTTAAGCTAAACCTCTTCTAAAGCAGCTAGAGACCACTTTCGAATTTCACTTACCACTTGGTACAGATTTACCATACATAATTGAAGCTTTTTATTCCTGACGGTTTAAGTGACAGAATACATCCATCCATAATCCATACCACTTATCATGTATAGAGTTTCAAGGAGGTGTGGTGGGGATGGGGGTGTTGCCTGGAGCCTATCCCTGGGAGCTTAGAGCACAAGACAGAGTACATCTTGAATGGGATGGCAACCCACATCACACACATGGTGTACTGAGAAAACTTTTTACTCTGATGGTGTCCAAGCATTAGTGAAACACTGGGATAATGCATTAGTGAAGCCGGGGATTATATAGAGAAATAAAGGGAGTTTTTACTCTCATAACTGTGTTATGTTCTGTACAATCAAAGGTCCCAGTTTGACTTGGACTCTCCTTGTATTTAGGCCTCAAGATGCATGTACACAATTTCAGTTGTTTTATGTACAGTTTTATGGCATAAGTCATATTTTTAATTTATCTATGTTTTCATTTAATTCAGGTGACCAATCAAGCAATCCAATAACTCTGAAGATTAAATAAATAAAAATAGATACTACTACTACTACTACTAATAAAAATAATAATTCATATTCTTGGGTTGTGATTTCTACCCGTGTAATAAAATCTACAAAAGGTGGGAAAAAAAATACAAAGCCCCTAGCTATGCTTCACACACCTCTGGAAGTCCCTAGACCCCACACTGGGAACCACTGTTCTAAGGGATCCTTTTAACAATAACAGCTGGAAATTGGAGTGCCATCTGCATATCATACAGCAATTACCAGCACAACATGTGGTGCCATTTATCACCTTGGCAACGTGGCACAGTTCCAGAGTACAAGTGTCAATCCTGAGCTCAGGTGACTATCTGTATGGAGCATCTTATGTTCTGTACTTGTCTGTGTGGGTTTAATCTATGTTCTCTGGTTTTCTCCCATCTCCCAAAAAAAACATCAATAGGTAGATTAACAATTTATATGTTATTGTGTGCATAAATGTTTATGCTGTCTTGCAATGGACTGGAATACACAGAGGAAAATAAACAACAACAACAAAAAAAAAAAACAGGCAGAATGTACAAACTGTGCACACAGAGACTGGAAGTAGGATTCACAAATCACCAACCTTGAAGGAACCACACTAAGCACTGAGCCACAATGAGTGAGTGAATGTGGATTTTAATCATGGGAATATTTTGATATCATTTCAGTTCTTGAGGCTGTAGCTGATTATTCATTACATCTTAGATTGAAGTGTTCCCACAGAACCGCATGCCCATGATTTGAAGAAATGCAATTTATTTCGACAAAGTAGGTGAATTGCTGAGATTGTTATTGAAGTTATTTGCTCTTAAACATGACCAAATTGGTTTCTATGGTGATTAAATGATGTGTTGGTTCCTGAGATGAAGAACTTTTTGACAAAGAGAGAGAGAGAGAGGGAGAGATGTTTTAACATTCTAGAAGTGTTGTAGTCTGAATAGCCTTCAGGACTTTTTAAATAAATGTTTAAGTTGTAGGTAAGGTTTTTAGGTTTAATGTCAAGTAAAGATGTGGAGCAAGAAAGGGAAAAAAATAGGTTGTAAATATAGTTAACTACTGTAGTAGCAACTCTTTAACAAAAGATAAATATAACCAAATAATTGGATTAAACTTGCCGATATTAACACCCATCCATCTAGGAACCTCTGTAGAACACCTAAGGACTGTAAAGGCAAGTGGTGACCATTGTCTTTATTCTTATTTGTACAACCGTGGTCAACCTTCACACGCTGATTCACACATGGCGGGCAATTTGGGAGAGAACCTGGATGAAACCCACCAAGCACTGGGAGAACATGCAAACTCCATGGACACAGACCTGCAGCAATTGAACTCAGGACCTGGAGGTGAAAGGCAGCATTGCTAACCACTAAGTCACTGTGCCACCAATATTTACATAGGTGACATAGGAAGGTTTAGTAAACTTAAATTTTTTTTTTATCATGTCAGAATGTTACATTTATTGCAATATGATAATGACCTACCCTTGATTAAGCTATAAACTGACCTCATTAATAAGGTACCTCAAAGCAGAAATCACAAGTTTTTTACATAGTGCATACAATACAGAGGAACATTGTTAGCTCTTTTCCATAATTTTCAAACCTCTGTAAATCATTTTTGAAGATTCCTGTATACCGAGTAAGCTTAATGCTAAACTTCTCCAATTATTTTATGCTAAAGAACTTGTATAAAAGTTATAAAAGCTCCTCAGTACATAAATATCCACTGGGGGGATTCCAATCCCTGATCCTGCACCCAGATAGCAGCAGCTATGCTCAGTATTTGTGGGCAGTTATTTGATGGTCAGACACAAAATGAAAATTCAATATTAGCTTTTAGCTTGAACAGTGTAACAATTGTCTGTTCTTTATCCTGAACTTTCCAGAAAATAACTTTCCAGAAACTTTCCTTTTTCTTCTGCTGCAGCAAACCTTCAGTATTCCACTGACTGTCATTTTTAATACCCTTATGTTTAGACTGTAGCTATGTTCAACATTTTTCAATGATGATTAGTTAGTTATATTTCTAACCAAAGCAGCTGGTAGTCAATAATATGTGATGAAACAAACTGTGGGAATGTTTAGGAATGCTAAATAAAGAATTTACTTATTATAATTATTAATCACTATTAATTATACAACACTTAGTTTTAACAGAGTAATCTAATTGGACGAATGGCATTTTACAAGTGGTGATATAGAATAAAATAGCACTGGGATGTTTAATTATATGTCTCGTGCCCCATCACAGGTGTTCAAACAATAATTGATTACACTAACTGTCGGTCACCAGCATGGGTGAAAGTAGGTTGCTACAGTCAGCAGTACTGGAAAGAGGGAAGAGCACTGCCTGCCAAAACCCACATTCAAAACCAGCCACGGAAGCACTTTCAGCAGGAAAACACATCTGGTAATGTATGTAACACTTTGGCTTCTTAGTAATTGCTTCTACGTTCTTTTAAGGTGCCTCTTAACCAGTTATGTTGCTTGCTTTATGTGCTGACATGAGCTACAAAGCTAACTAGCTTCTAACATGTGTTCTTCCCACCAGGAGCCGAAAGATACATGCTGGAGAAGCAAAATAATTAGTTAAATAATATAACAAATTATTATCTATTGGTTATAAATAGTCTTTGTAGAACTGTTGCATAAAAGCAATTTCACACCTTGAGATTGTGCTGGATATCAGCACTCAGCCTGCAGTCTCATATTATGTTAACTTCCATAATTAGCCATCAAAAACTTTAAAGATGTTCCAAAACGAAAATTCACCACTCGTTATATGTTACTGTTTTTACATATAATTACTGTTTTTTTTTTAAACTAAGTTTCTGGCCTTTATGGTTTAAATTACAGTAGAATAGACACTTTTCTTCTATACACTACAAGTCAAAAGTTTGGACATGCCTTCTAATTTCATGGTCATTCCTGATTTATATATCTTGCTACATTGTAAAGCAATGCCGAAGGTGCCCAAAATATGCAATAATCTCCTTTGAACAGTTGATATTGAGAGGTGTCTGCTACTTATGCTCTGTAAATCCTTCATAATGGCTGTAATCTGAGGTGCTGGTTGTTAATTGGTAATTTCTGAGGCTGGTAACTCTAAATGAACTTCTCTGCAGCAGAGGTAATGTTTTGGTCTTGCTTTCCTGGGATGGTCTTCATGAGAGCCAGTTTCATCATGGTACTTGATGGGTTTTGCAAATGCACTCGACACAATACTGTTCTTGCAAAAACTATTAAACTTAAAATAACAACTAACTATTGTTGATGTTATGTAATCATCTAAATCCATGTGTGTTATTTCATAGTTTTGAGATCTTCAGTATTGTTCTAGAATGTTGAAAAAAAAAAGGGTCCAAACTGTAAGTACCTCATACCTGTACGAATGAGCCCTGATTCCTAGAGGCAAAGTATGACCACGCGCCTCGTAGGCTAGGGCAATAGCATCTCTCACCCGATGTGACAGCGTTTGGCATAAAAAAGGCTCTGACTTACGCCACTGGCTAGTGCGGTGGACGTAAATCTACAGCTGTAAGAGGCGGAGGACAAAGGCTTCAAGGAAGACTGGGTGCATGGTCAAGAATGAAAATAGTTCGGGTGAGGATGCAGAATAGCTCTGACTAGCCCAGGGGCA
>JAOVVB010000046.1:9141292-9162028 GCA_028570985.1 Heterobranchus longifilis
CACCTAATCGAGTGACATCACCTGACCGAGGTTATATATGCCAAAAATTTTGGCGTGTTTGACACACACGTGCTTCACAACTGGTCACGACGAAACGTTTCCCATAGCGCTTTCACACAGCATCTCGTTCCCGCTTTTTCAGGGAACAGGGTTACAGCAAAGTAACCCGAGACGTTTTATGCCTTCATTCAAGACAAACGTCCTCATATACGCTATTCAAAACACAGTTTCTGATATTTTTACTATTAAAAATCAAACAGCCACTGATTACCCAATGTGGATGAATGAAGTTGTTTCATGTCAGTTTTTAGATAAATATAGAGAAGTATTTAAGGTAAGTATGAATGAAAATGAAAGTAGATGACGTGCTTTAAATTTGAAAGTGTAATGGTGAAGCTTTTGATTGGCAAGGGTTGTACATTGGTGAACTTCTTAAAGGACAGTGCAGATGCAAGAACTTTTTGATTATGTGCAAGTTATTGGGCAGCAATGTCAAGTTGAAAGATGATCGTAATGTATTCAGTGGAAGAAGAGAGAGGTGCTGCAATGCCATCTATCTAAAGACAGAGATCTCTATCCTTGGAGACAGGGGCCTACACCCATCATTCCTGTCTTGTCATACATTAATTTAGGAAAGTTTAATGTCATTCAGCATTTAATTTCCTGTTGGAACTTTATTAAAGTAGAAGGATGTGGAGGAGAAGCAGGTTGAGTGTTGAAATAAAATTGTAATTCATCAAGGCAAAGATGAATTTGGAGAGTTTGTTTGTGAATAACAGGGATAAGGGGAAGCATATATGAGACCCAAAACTGAGCGGTGTATAATACATTAAGAAACCAGTGAAGTGCGGGATTTAAATTTACTAATGGAAATGAAATTATCTTTGTCTGTGAGATTTGATCTGAATAATACTGAGACTATGTCACTGATGCATAGCTGAAACTATAGCTGGGAAAGTAAAATGAATGATTATCTACAAAAAGAAAAAAAAGGATCATCTGCTTCTCAAAATCATTAACTGGGGGCATTTTATTTTAATAATTTCAATAATTACCATAACCAACTGTTTAAAAAGAATAATAAGTCCCCTAAGAATTGAAAATGTGAATGTTAACCTATATCTTTTACCCTCACAACTATTAAATGATTAATTTTAAAAGGAAAACAGCAAAAAGCGAAAGAATAAAAATCCCTTGACCTTTTTAAACTTAAAAAGGATATTTTATTTTGGCTAATAGTTTTGATCATTAGCAATGGATTGGATCAAAATGAATCAGTGATGAATCAGCACTGATTATAGTTGTAAATACCCCACTACTGAATTTAAACAATCTGTTTTCTTTTATCACTCAATCTCAGAGCATTAGGGTGACAAGACGCCTCACTCTCTCTGTTGTAATGGCCAGTATTTTAACCTTTTGTCTTGCATGCCACAACTTGAGATGAGATGATGTCCTCATTTTGATTGGAAATAAGTTTGAACAGACTATTTTTTTTTCATGTGTCTGTGATAGTACATTAGTGAGTTATAAATTGAAATAGATGAAAAATGTCAGCTGCACCACTGCCGAAGCAGTTGTCTCCAGAGGAGCCACTGCCATAGTGGCCAAATCTGATTTCTATCCAATGGCTGCAAAGAAAGTATTGAATTCTGTGTTAAAGTGCTGGGTCAGCTTTCACCCAAACTGGGCACATGTGAGGTTATTCCAAAGAAATCCTTTGCTAACCACATAGTTACATTAGTCTAATCAGATTTTGGAGAAAAACATAAACGTGAAGGAATGAAAATGTAGTTTTAATTGGACTGCTGATCAGAGAGTCACAGGTTCAAACTCCAGCACCACTGAGCTGCCACTGCTGGACCCTTGAGCAAGGTCCTCGTTTTTCAACTGCTCAGATGTATAATGAAGATAAATGTAAGTCCCTCTGGATAAGAGCATCTGCCAAATGCCATAAATGTAAGAAGTTTTCAGGCACTCTTGGGACATGTACCCACAGGATGGCTCAGTATACTGTATGACCTGCTGTCAGGAGACTACATGATAGCTTGGCTGCAATCAAGAACAATTTCTTATCATGGGGAGAAGATCACTGCCCAGAGTTACTGTGGCAGCTATTTAAAAATAATCAGCACAGTGGGGGCAAACTGTTGTGCTGCAGCTGTGTTTGCCTTTTCTTCCTCAGTGCACTGAAGATCCTCCATGATCTTGTACTGCTGTTGTAAGTAGAGGACAGGACTGTTAAAAGAGATCATCTCCACTCTCAGGACAAAGCTCCAGCAACAACAGATGGATTGCTTTTCTTGACTGTAGATAAGTGCTGTTTTTAGGAAATTCACAGACGACAATGTAACAGCAAGTAAACATGATTGTTTCGCAGTTACACTCCAACTACCAGGAAACGTGGTATGAATTCTCAGAATACAGCTAGCAAAAGATTGTTGCAAGTTTAACACTAAGAAAGGAGTTTATCTTTGTCTTATCTGTTATCCAGTGGAAGAACTCCAGATAAAAGCTAAATTAGACATGGATGAAGCATACTGTATTATTTCAACATGCCTGCAGGAAATTGTGGCTGGAACCGAACCTGCAATGAGGAAAAGGTGAGCCTTGCTCCAAGAGCTCCAAGTTTCCTCCCACAGTCCAAAGACATGCCGATAAGGCTAATTGGCATTCCCAAATTGCTTGTTGTGTATGAATGAGTGTGTGAGTATATGTGTAGTATGTGTACAGTAGGTGCCCGCCGATGAACTGGCAACCTGTCCTGACTCGTGCCCTAAGTCTCCTGGGATAAGCTCCAGGCCCTTCGCGACCCCGTATACAGAATAAAGCGGCATAGACGATGAGTGATTGAGTGATTTATAATTAAGTAGTAAATTGTATTTAGTTTTATTCTACATAGTTCGAGGTATTCATTTTGTAATAAACATCACAATTAAAAAAGGTGTGTAGAATACACACATTTAGAAATGTGTGCCAACTCAACTACTTAAATAACACAAGATTTTCTTGTTAATAATAAAAAAATTAATAAATCTGCGGTAAATACAGGACAGCTTATGATTCTAAACGACCCACCGTTGCTTTACAACATGCCAGCCAATTGAACTGTCAGCCACTCTGTTTTGCTACATGGCACGGAAAACATGGCAGACTTCATGCGCTTTGGAGTAAGTGTGTGTTGGCTCTCTTCTCTCCTGAATTAACTGCAGTTTTGTGCCACAGGGGAGAGACCTGTTATGCATTGAAACTGGCAATGGTACAATTGCATTACAAGTAATTCAGAGGCTTCTGGTTCTCTTGTAATGAAAATAATGAAAGTATATTTTAAGCAAATACATAATGGCACCAAGCCATAAGGAAGTACTGGGTGATGAGATTCCAGATGGTAATGCACATGGCACTTTACAATCAAAGAATGTAATCATGGAGACCAAGTTTGTTCTAATAAGCTGCACTCTGATAGGTAGGTGGACAATAAAACCTATGTGCGTTATGAAATAAGTTTATAAACCATCAGTTGTGAACTGCTAAGTGAAGGGTTTTTTTTTTTTGCAAAATGTTCTATGTAAATCTGACCGAGAGAGAGGGAGAGAGAGCAAGAGAGTAATTGATGTGCTTGACACCGCAACCAACAGTGTGCTAAGCTTTAAAAAAAAAAGAAACATTTCAGTTCACAGAAGGATTACACTAAGTCAAGGACTGGATGATTTTCACTGTGACACTGTACCTGTTATAGATTGTGAAAGCAAAAGCACTGGTTTCAGGAGTTAAGGCTCACTCACTGAATATTCAGTGAGGAAAATAATTCCCTGCACTATCCTGTTTTATCACCGGAGCTTTAGGGTACGTAGAGCAGATGACGTTAACCGCTTAGAGAGATTAAAGGCATGGTCAGACGGGTATGATCTGACACAGAATGATGACAGTTTGAAAGATTTGAAAATCGTCTGATCTGTTTGACCATGTGCCAAAATGGGTAGAAAAATGATTACCATAAATAGGTTCCCACCAGTGTGATCTCATTTAAGATAAAGCATTTTTGGATTTCAGCGGAAGTTTCTTGTGAATAATTTCAGCAATCGTCAATGTTCTCCTATAGTATGAGGCAAATATTTTTCAAGATATGATGTGCATGACATAGCATTTAAAACATGTCTCATTGGGAAGCTTACCACTCAGCATTAGTGAAGTGAAGACTCGGCTGTAGTGACCTGGAAGGACATGTAGGGATAGAATCAACCTGTACACAGCACAAGGCAGGGCAGAGGGAAGGTTCTCTGCCCATAAATGTGTTGCTGTAGTGCCATGGCATTTGCCATGAGATGGACTGGGGGAACAGTGAACTTTTTCCTTTTTTTTCCCTCTTCACCATTTTTCCTAGCATAATATCTTTTGGTTAGACTCTTAACAGATTTAGAGGTTGCTTGTTTCCAGACATTTATCTTAGTATTAACTTTTAGATTTCTTTTAGTTTTAGATTTTTATTGATTTTTCCTGTAATTCCTGTGAAGAGGTTTTTTTTTTATTGTTTTAAAAAAAAATTTATTGACTCACGTAATCAGCAAACTACATTTTATATACTTAAACCAAATTATTTTCATTTAACCCACTGCCCCGTTGTCACATTTCCTTAATTTGGCATAATCGGCAGGATCACGCATGTGTATTGAATTTGCACCGAATGTATGATGTACAGAATGTGAATGCTTTTAGAGATGTTTTTGTAAGATAGGTATCCGCGCATGTGTAAAATGTGGCACAAATGCGGTAGGGTTCAAAGCCAGACTTATCTCAGTTTATTTATTTGTTTATATGGTACTAATATCAGAGCTTAGAGTGTCAGCTGTTACTCAGTACTAATCCTAAAATGATATCCTCCCAATAATTGATTCTGGTCTCCTGCAAAACCTCTCTCTCCAACCAATACATCATGTCAAGATGGCACCCTATGCTTTAAACCCACTTGTGTCCTCCATTCAATTCAAAATGTTAACATCAGCAGGGTGTGACTATTTCACTGCATAGACACCATTGAGGTGCTTGTTGAGTTTTTTGTCATTTTGAGATTGGGCTACCTCAACTCACTTCTGGAAAATCTTTCCCTATATGGCAACAGACCGCTGGAACTGATTCAGAATGAAGTCACAATGCAGTCTCATGTTTTCCCATATCACCCCACTGCAGTGTACTCTCTATTGGTTTCCTGTCACTGCCTGCTTCGGATAAAACACAGATTCTTGCATACACAGTAAAAAATAGAGCAGTCCACACCTCCCAAAGGTACTTATGAAACCTAGCTCTTTATGCCTTCGTTTGGAGCTAAGATGTCCAATCTCTCCCCTACTTTAATTCTTTTACCATTTAGAAAAAAAGGATTAATGGAATTACCCATCTTTTCACTATGCACCTAACCAAACCCCCCGCCCTTTCGTAAACACTCCATACATACTGGCCAGTATTGGTACACAGTGGATCCTCAGATTCCTGTTCATGACTAAGAGAAATGAAACTTGAAACTTGTCTTCTTTTGTTATAGCCCATCCTCCCCAGGGTTCCGCATGTCGTGTGCTCTAAGAGGCTTTTCTACTCACCACACTTGTGTTTCGTACAGTACTGTAGTCAGGCCAAATAAGTCTGGCCATTCTCCCTTGACCTTTCTTATCAGAAAATTCTTTCTGGCCTCAGAACTGCCTCTTAGAATATGCTTCTACGTATATAACCACCTAGACCACTGTACAGGAAAGTCCCAGGAGATTAGCAATTTCTGAAATAATCAAATTAGTCTATTGGCCACACTACAGTATGCATTGGTCAATAAGATCAAATCCACCCACAACCCCCGTCCCCCTACCCCCAACTCTGATGTTTGATGATGTTTGACATGAGCTGAAGCTCTTAACATGTACAGTATCTGCAATGCATTGTTGCCAGATATTGTCTCATTACACTGTATAACAATACAAATAAGAAGATGAGATGCTGTAGCAATGTTGTTTTTAAATTGGCAGTAAGTTTATATAAACTTGAATATAAAAAAAATTAAAATCTGTGTTAATTCAATATTATACACATGCAACCATTCTAACGTTGAAGGCTTAGACAGTAATAAAAAAAAATTGCTTTGCTGAAATTGAAAAAAATTGATGGAGAGGAAAAAAAAGTGAGAAGGTAAAGGAAGATACAGGATGAAAGTACAGTGATCACTGAGCAGTTACACAGATGCTGAGAGGTCAATATGAGGATTATGTTGCCCACAGTCTATGTGTTATAAGGGATAGCGGGAACACAAGAGGCTAGTTTGGTGAAATAAGGGGTTTCTGATGAATACTGCAACCCATAGCACTGAAGTCACCAAAAACAAAACATACCTGCACCTGGTACATTTTCTGGCCCATACTAGGCTCCTAAAAGCTGACATTATTTAAGCACCCTCAGAATATACGGTATAATGCTGCTCTCAGAACAGCAGTAGCAATGAGTCGTTGTAACTGAAAGCAGACTTTTTAAAATGTGAGCTGTACTGACTCCGCTCCTCTGATTCCCATTTGGAAAGGTATTTTCAATGTTCTTCTGTAGCCAGGACCGAGCTTGAAAGAAAGCATATGTTTTACCACCGTTGCGACTAAGTTTAGCATGGCAGTTTTGCTGAGAGGAGATTGCTCAGCGCTGTTACCAATAGCTATGGGGAGGAATTTTCAATTTCCTCAGTGCACAGAGACATATCAGTCTAAGTGCATTCTCCCTCCTACTCTCTGTACCATTGCCAACCTGTAATTTGGGCTCTCCTTCAGATTGCCACTGTGATACTGAAGTAAATAGGCCTACAGGAGGCAGAAGCTGCCAAAAGATGGCATTAGCATGAAGCATAGTTCATGAGGTCACCAAGAGAAGTGAACTGTGAAAAAGACAACAACTTAACAAAGTGTTTACCCTGGCTTTCTTCATTTGGTTTAAACAAGTGCAGTAAGTCCCCTACATACCAAGATTTGAGTGATGAACTTTTAAAGATACGATCATTTGTTTGTGCATGTGCAATCACATGTCCGGCGTACATTGTCATGTGCATGCAGCGTGCATCCCAGGATGTCCGGGAGCAAGTTTGAAAGCAACAGCGATGAAGCTGGTACTGCTAAGAAGTTTAGTACTTTACTAGTTTCATACTGTGTATAGCCAATGGTGTTAGTATCCTAGTACTTAGACAATGTTCGTTGGACTTACAAACAAAACGGACTTACAAACGAGCTCCCGAAACGGAACTCATTCATATGTTGGGGATTTACTGTATGTGATGAGTTTTCCATAAATGTCTGGCAAGCCTTCTGTTTCAAGTATCCTCAGTGTTTTTATATTTTCCCTTCAATGTTGCATATGTTTTCTCTGGATTTTCTCCAGTGGCACTGTGTGTGCATGTGTGTGTTTGATGTCCTGTAATGGACTGGCCTTCCATCCATGATAAATGAATTGTGACCCTGACCAGAATAAAATGGATGCATGGATGCACTCAGGAATACCGAAATTAATATATCATGACATATGTCATACATATACATATGTATGTAATTTCTACTATTTTGTGCATTGTTTGCAAAACACATGTTAATCATAAGTTCATCAGAGGCATCAGTTCTTTGTTGCTATAAATTAAGATAAAAGTAGTGATTAGAGACATCTATATTAAAATCAGCAGTAATATGCTTAGACAAAAGCAAGATAAATGTATTCTCCAATAATAAAGATTTAGCCTCAAAGGTTTCATCATTAATTACACTCTAATTAAAACGAGACCCGCAGGCCTGCGCTGGCTCGGGTCTGGATGTCACCAACCCTCATTGAGGTGTCACGCTACTGATCTGACACACAGCATGTGTGTGTGTGTGTGTGTGTGTGTGTGTGTGTGTGTGTGTGTGTTTCCAGGCATTTAGCTTTCTTTTGGTCTTAATTGCGTGTGCACTGTGAGTAATTACGCTGGACCAACGAAGTGCTGAAGGCAGTGGGCTCCCCTTCAGGCTAATTCGAGCAAACCCTTCTACTTAGCAGCTTTTTCAAGCTAAAGTACCACTACAAACCTACATGGGACAGTAAATCATGCTCCTCGAAGCCATCCACCATTCGAATAGATCTTTAATTATTCAGCACACTGCAGGATACAGCGTATGAGGCTCATTTCAGAGTATATAATAGATTAAATATTAAGTGCTATAAAACTTATTGTGTAATAACATCTGGAGTAAATGTTTTAGAAGACAAATCGTTTCACAATGAGTTCAGGTAAAATATTAATGTGCACTTTTGCTGGTTTAACTTTATTCTTTTTTTAAATCTTTTTAATTACAAATTTTGTCGAAAATCATGAGACATATTTAAAACAATAAAAAAGTTGGTTTACATGACATTATCAGCTTATCTGCTCTACCAGTTATTTGCTCTATAAAGTTTGTGTATCTCATGTCTCTTGTGGTTGTGTGTGGTAGCAAACTGTAATCTTTTAGCTTATCTTTTTATTATTATTATTATTATTATTATTATTATTATTATTATTATTATTATTATATGTAGTGATTATAGACAAACATTTATTTTTTATGAAGAAAAAAATAATTTCTAAAAATAGTGTTTATCCTTCTAAGTTTTTCATTTCTTGCAGTTGGATTCAAAAGAAAATGTGCAAATGGTACAACATTGGTAGTGCAGACTGGCTGCATTACACTGTTTGATACTCTACTTCTGTCTCTGTTTTAAGCATGCATCTACAAATTCAGTTTTGAATCACTTTCAGTCTAACCCTGATGTGTTTCCTTCCTCGAAGGTGGGGGGAAAATACACAAAATGGGCCCAGCACAAAAAACCAATCACATTGTCTAATGTTTCATTGGACGACGTTTTGCTTTCATCACAGCCATGGTATCATTTCAGTAAGCGTATGCAATGCCACAACATTTATTTCAGTCCAGGGACGCATTAATATATCTCCAAGATCTTGTATTGATGATGGGAGAGTCAGACCAGTGTCTAAAGCCTTCTCCAGCACATCCCAAACATCCTCAATGGGGTTAAAGTCTGGACTCTGTGGTGGCCATGTCTAAAAACAATGCCTCATGATTCCTGAGCTACTCCTTCAAAATTCTATCCCAATGAATCCTGGCATCATCATCTTGAAATATTCCATCAGGAAAAAAAATCCTGGTCATTCGGTAGTTTCAGGTCATCAGTTTACCTCATTTTTTTGGCACATAATGTTGCTGAACCTAGACCTGACCAACAAAAGCAACCCCAAATCATATCACTGTCCTCACAGGCATGTACAGTAGGCACTAGGCATGATGGGTGCATAACTTTATCCACCTCTCTTTTGCACCCATCACTCTGGAACAGGGTAAATCTGGACTTGTTAAACCTCATGACCTTTTTCCATTGCTCCACAGTCCATTCATTATGCTTCCTAGCAAATTGATTTTCTTTCCTGATTAGCTTCAGTGATAAGTGGTTTCCTTAAGGCTACACATTTTGACCCTTCTGAAACTCAGTGACATCTTTGCCATGGCCGGTGACATGGTTGTTTAAGAAATGAGAAGATACTCACTTTATCAGTTAGGGTTAAATAACTTGTTGCCGGCTGAACCATATTAATCACTGCAGTAATTATCCAATAGGAGGCTCTTAACTATTTTCTTAGTTAAATTCATCACCACTTAGATTTAGCCAAGAAAATAATTACGAGCCTTTCATTTGTAGGTAAATGGTTAAAGTTGTGGGTTACTGGGTTACTGATCAGCAGTCTTGGAGGATGTTACTTTTTAAAGTAACTAATTACATTACAAAATTGTCATTAAAAAGTAATCAGTTACATTACAGCGTTACTTTCTGATAAAAGTAACTAGATAGAGTACTTTTCCATTGCAGAAAATAAAAACTCATTTGTGATTCCTCATGCATGTTGTTTTAGTCAAGACCTTCATAATCATTCTATCATCATCACTCAGTGAAGTTTGGCCCATAATCTGTTAACTACTAATACCCCTACACAGCGAGTTTTGGTGCTGTGATTAGGTTCCCATCTTTCCGCGCATCGGTCCTCGCATAGTCAAACCGCATAGGTGAGATAGGGCAGTGTTGCCAACTCCTCAATAAGGAACGTAGCCATTGGCTGTCCTAAAAGTCGCTAGAAGTCGCTAAATGACGTCATTACGTAATTTCCATAATGTCATGACAAAAAGTGAGTAGGTAAAAACACCCTAAAAGCATTTAGAATTATATAAATAATTAATTTATATAAATATTTTTTTTCTGTCAAATATCCTGCTTACACACACACACATATATATATATATATATATATATATATATATATATATATATATGTGGTACGGACACATCAAAGTCTTCAAAAGTCTCTAGTAACACCAGAAAAAGTCGCTAAATTTGTCGCTAGTCGCATTTTTAAAAATGTGTCGCTAGAAGGGTCTGAATACTCACTGAGATAGGGGTATAACAGCAGGAATAACAGAGGGGGGTCAGGTTATCAGGGGCGGTGCTTGTAGGATGACTTTCACAAACACACTAACGGATTGGGAATGACTGCTGTCTGGCTCACGGATTACATACATTGTCTGAATAACGGATTACATTTTTGAAAATGTAACTAAATAACTGAGTACTTAAATGGCGGACCTAATGCGTTAGATTACTCGTTACATCAAAAAGGTAATCCAAGTACTCTAACGCGTTACTTCCCAACACTGGTGGCAATTCATGTAACGCTCGACTGACTCCACAATTGTTAAAAAAAAAATATTTTTTAATAATTTTTACATTTTTACATACAGTTTGCATTTGAGGTGGTAAAATGTTGCATTTCCTCTATGATCCTGAAGGTGGCGAGCTGAAATAATCCATAGATTGAATAGAATAACTATAACATTGTGAACAGAATCGCAATACTATCGGCACTTGGATATCGTGAGATTGTAATCGACCGGTCCCTGGTGATTCCTGTCCCTAATGATCACGAGGTGTAGTGGACATTTTGGGTGTCCAAGGAAGCATTTATATAAAAATTTTTTTAAAAAAGTTTAACTTCTTTAAGGAAATAAAAACCAACCAAGCAACTAACAAGTAATGTGCAAATACAAGATTCTGGCTGAACCCATAACGTGGTCTTAACTAGCGGCTCTCAATATGTTTTGTGGCCAAGGACTACTTTAAAAAGTGTAAAAATAAATTTTATGCACCTCATCTGTACTTATTGTTTTTTTTTTTGGGTTGAGTCAGATTAATTTCCATTTCTGGACTTTCCACCATCTCAGTTCAATTTGGCACCAGGACCTCAATAACGCAATAACATTGATTGCTAAGGGTAGTGACAATCATACAAAAAAATTTAGAATAAAAAAAAAACTAAAAAAAAAAAAAAAAAACACTTTTTGGTGACGCTTTTTGGGTTTGAGAACAACCAAAACGAATACAAACAAAGAGTCAACTACAGCGAGATTCAAAAGTTTACAAACATTAATGTCATGGCAACACTGAGGATATAAAAAAATATATTTTTTTATTGATTAAATGATATCATATGTCTTTTATAATTTTGTTTTATTCTGTCTGTCATGTTTCTCTTTAAAGCAAAACTTAAGATGTACTTATTTAAAATGGAGTTTAATATTTTTAGTTTTATGCGTTACAATTTTATAATTTTGTGTGTTTTTTCTTGTGTTTTTTTTTTGCCAATTTGTCGTCATGTTTTTTAATCCTGTAGAGCATTTTGGTTCAACTTCGTTTGCTTTACGGTGCTTTATAAATAAATGTTGATTGATTGATTGATTGACAGAATGATTGTATAGCATGAATAAAAGTAGAAATAGAAGTAATTTGGTGCACAAGTTTTAATCTACTTTCAGTTTCCCCGAAATCAACAGGCTCACAATTATACATACAGCGCCGTAATGAATGAACCCATTTTAGCCTATTAATTACTTTAGTAATTAAGTGCTGAAATAGCTTTTAATTCGCCACGCCCTATACCTGTCAACTTCCTGTCACTGACCCTGAATGACTACAGCTGGTGGCTTCACTATACAACATAAAAAGCATGAAAAGTTTGACAGCACTCACTGGATTGACCAACACACAGTACAATGGCTAATTCCAAGGAGTTTAGTCCAGATCTGAGAAAGACGAAGACAGATCTGGACACGTCGGAAAAATCTCTCCTGGAGCCACTTCTAAACAACTGCAGTCTCCAAGATTTGGGCGCAAGTACAGAAAAAAAGGACAGAAATAGCCTTCTGAAGGAACGTTTTGACCAGAAGCATGTTCTGGTAGTCAACCCCAAGAACACTGTAGCAGCTGTAAAGCATGGTGGTGGTGGTGGTGGTGGAATCGTACTTTGAGGTTTTGTTTACTCCCAAGTAAAACTCGTATGTTGTATCATAAAAAATGAGAACTACATAAGAATTCTTGATCTTAAGCTCAAATCATCAGCTAAACCGGTGGATGGCATGGACGTGTTTAAAAGTCAGGGCCATTCCAGAAAACAAATTGAATTGACCTCCGCCATGTCTGCCAAGATGAGTGTGATCACATATCCAACCAGAATTCTGCCAGAAGCTTGTTGATATTACGTCTGCTTACACAAAATGAAAAGTTAGGACTGTTCGGTTATTTCACCCAATGAAAAAGTTCACCGCGAGCCCGATATTGCCTTAACATTTGTCTCCATGATGATGATGATACGGTATGTAAACATCTGACCACAACTGTATTTGAGAGTAGATCCAACAAAGCCACCAAAAGGTCATGTGACTGGAGTTGGAGGGTTTTTTTTTGGGTTTTTTTTATGTGGTGCAGACTCAAGCATGCTCGTGCATTAACCTTACGGAATATACAGAGAACGTGGTTCTTAGCTGAAATGCACATTGGTTCTTATTCATTGGTTCTTATGTTAAAAATTATATACATACTGTACGTAGAAAAGACTTGAATAAATAAATAAATGAATAAATAAATAAATAAAAAGTAATGCTGGTGTGTGGTTTTTACTTTCATGTGCATCATCAAAGGCACTCTAAAGCTCATGAGCGGGGTTGCCAGGTTTTCCCCACTTATCCCTACTACAACTCAAAAAAGAAGACAAAAAAATAAAAAATAAATTACCGGAACTTGCACAGAAACTTTGTGAACTGAACTCTTCAGCTGTGTACAGTGTTGAGCAGTTGAGCAGTGAGCATTTTTGAAGAGCAACCGATCTTTCCTGGCATCTTAAAAAATACTTTAAAAAAAAAAAAAGATGTTTTTTTTTTGAGTAAGCAAACGCTGTTTCGAAAGAATCAACCCAGGATACCAATGCGCGGATTATCCGCATTTACATTATTTCTTATGAGAACATTCATATCGTAATATGAATTTTAATCTTAAGAACTCGCCTCCAGAACACATTTGTATGCCATGACTCCTCTGTATATTAAATATGTAACAACTGTTAAGTCCATTAAAACCAACTATAAATAAATAAAATCTAATATGTCTACATCATTAAAAACATATGACTTCTTTTTATGAATCCATATTGTACATGTTTACAGAGCGCGTGGGTTACCGATTCCCTTCTCGTTAAGAAGAGCAGAGCGCAGTAATAAAGCTTCGCTGCTACCGCAGTGGCTTTAGGAAGCAGCTGGTGCGTCGTGGAGGACGTTGACAGGATCCGAGTCCTGTGCTTTGGCACACTCTTTCAACAGCGCCTACAGTGGAGAGCACTTAAAGTCAGCTAATTACAGATTTATGGTAAACACAGTGAGGACCATAATCCTCTTTGCTGAAGGCTGCAGACGGAGATGAGAACATGAGACGTCTGTGGTCTGAAGGGGAGAGAATATGAACATGACATGTTGTTCGGGCGGCGATTTGTCCAAAACCTGAGAGGTGCATGCTTATAGCACGACAAACACTTAATATAAACAACATAGCTTAATTTACAGTATAGTGCTCATGTCTAACGTTTCATGTGAAGTTCGTTTTACACCATATACAGACAAAGTGTGGCAACAAATATCAGTTTGTCAATATATTGTAACGTTCTCCATTTGGGTTTATCATGGTTTAACTTCATGACTGAGGGTTAAAAAAAAAAAAATGCTTGTTATGTTTTGTCCTTTTCCCTAAAGGCCTTCCTGCTCGAGCAGAGGACTGTAACAAACACTGCTTACTTCATCCATAAATGTCCAAAAACATCTGTTTATGTCTGCTTCAACATGTTTGTCTTTATTGTACACTAATATAAACCTGCGATTTTCCATGCAAATTAAGTCGACGCTTTCCGACCAATCAGGATCAAGACCTCAACTGTGCTGTGGCGATGTGTCCTCCAGGAACTGTGTGTGTGTGTGTGTACGGGTTTCTACACGAATCAGGAAAGAATGAAGAAAGCCCCAGAAAAACAATGATATCTCAGGGAGGAACCAGAGCCTGGTGCTATTTTTAGAAAGTTTGATTACAAAAAGAGGGAGGAAAAAAAAAAAAAAAAAAAGAAGGGCGCAACAACAAAGCTCTCATGTCTCAGATGCCGAAAATACCAGACCGATTCCTGAGGGAAGTTCCGAGCGCCGGCTTTTTCGCAGCCATGCTTCGGAGGCCTGAAGAGATAAATCTATCTGAGCGTGCATACCGTACCGCTCCAGGAGGAGGAATAAAATGCACTCGGAGATATTAATGAAGTGTTTCAAACTGACTCATGAACTCGATCAGACATTATTCTGACTCAAATAAATTACAATACTGGCGTTTAGTAGCGAACTCATAAGCTGTCAGGTTATTAAATCAGTAATAAATATATGACTAGTAGAAAAGACATTTATGAGAGTGAGGAATGTGTTTCTTGGACGTTTAAGGACTTGCAGATGAAGAGATTAGGTTAGGGTTAGTAAGATGTGTGACATTACATTTCCACATCATGACAGTCGCCTGCTTTTACTGGAATTCTCACTATCGCAATACCTCACTTAAAAAGTAGCATTTTAATATTATTTCACATACCGCATAGGAAGTAGGATGTAAGGAAAAGCAAACACGATTAAATGAAATAAGTAAGTAGTAATGAGGCGGTTGTGTTTTCCTAACCTAAAATAGTATAAATTGGCTAAATAGAACTTTTCTGAATATGACCGCCCAGAACAGGTAATTATGAAATGTAAAAAAAAAGAAAAAAAAGAAAAGTGGTGTGGAAAACAAAAGTTACAGTATGAGTACAGGAGAGAACGCTGAAAACGGATTTGGAAGGAAATCGGAGGAAGTGAAGTCGAAAGCAGAGTAAATTAGAAGCAACATCAGAAGTAAAGCATAAAGTCATTAATGGTGTCAAAAGTGAGTCAGAATTGAAATGGGAAGCAGGGAGTCAGGTGGAAACAGAATCGGAAGTCAAGTCAGAAGCGGAGTCGTAGCACCAGTAGTGGAGGCAGGAATGGAGTTGGAAGCAGCGTCTGAACCGAAGTCATACGTTAAAAAAACCATCGGAAGTCGGAAGTGAAGTTGGATGCAGAGTTGGAAGCCGAGTCAGAAGTGAAGTCAGCAGCTAATTTAAAATCAAAGTGGGGAGCAGAATTATAAGTGGAGGCAGGAGTCTGAGGGGAAGTCGGAAGTACTGTAGAGTCAAGGGCAGAGTAAATCATAAGCCAGAAGTTAAACAGGAAACGGAGTCAAAAATCAAAGTGGACAGTAGGCACCAGACGAGGAGGCAGGAATGGAGGCGGGAAAGTGAAAAGAGCTAAGAGCAGAGTCAGACATTAAGTCAAAAGCATCTGAATCAGAAGTGGAGTCAAAAACAGAGTCAGAAACGCAGACGGATTGAAGTTGGAAGTGGAACGGGGAAGTAAAAAAATATAAAGAAAAAAAAGAAATATCATCTGATCAAGCATGTTTTGTTTCTCCTCCTTTTATTAATTCGCGTTACAAAATATTTTAAATAATCATATCAAGTTAAAAAACCTCAACCATGTTTAACGTAAACAGATAATGAATAATAAAGTAAATACTCCACTGTACTGCTGTGTTAAAGCCTTTGAGAGGCAAAACCTTAGAAACCGTCCACAGAAACTGAAGACCATGCTGGATCTCCTAGCGCACGTCTCCCGAGCTTCCGAGTGAGTGGCAGGTTCCTCTCCTGCCTGTCTGCTCGAGTTTATCAATCCCATTAGCGGCCACGTCGCCCTCCCTCTCCGCTGGAGGTCGGCTTGTGCACTTTGTCCAGGGAACAAAAACAAAAGCCCGGGCTCAGCAGTTGCTTTTGTTGTCCATTACTTAGAGAGCGCAGTGTGGTTTCAATGGTCCCGTGCAGCCGGAGCTTATTCAGGTGTGGGAACGGACTGCTCGGGCTTTTTTCGTGCCAGGGTTTGTGGGAAAACGATAAAACAAACGGCGGGTAAAACCGTGTGGGAAAATCCACAGTATGATAACAGGAGCAGTTCAGGAAATTACAGCGTCAGCATACAAATTTACATTCTGAAGAAGGAGGACAGGGTTCTGTTTTTTTTTTTCTTCTTTTCTTTCTTTTTTTAAATATAACCAGACTAGGCAGTGCGGTTTCATATTTACATATCATTTTTCAACGATCATGCTGCACCTGGACATTTTAGGTTCCTGATATGCTTAATAATGGCTTCTGTAATCATCTCTTACTCCTTTAACTTGTACATACATCACTTGCACACTATCTGGCATGTCTATCTATGGCCGTGTCCACACGTAGCCGGGTATTTTTAAAAACGGAGATCTTTATCTGCGGTTTTGGCCTTTCGTCCACATGCAAACGCAGTTTTGGTCTGTTCAAACTCTGTCCAAAACTCCGTTTTCAGTGTTGTTGTGTGGACGGGGGAAATTAGAGAATATTTTGTTCTCTATGTTGTGGCTTGTTGTGGCTTGTTGTAACGTCACCTTGTGTGCCGATGATGTCATTGCCTGTGTGCTAGTTTCCTTGATTTGACGTCAGGTTGGTTCATGAGGATATTTGTGCGGTACTGGACTTAGTGACTGTGTTAACGTTGCTTACTGGACTTTTTACATGCGTGTACATACACGAACAGTTACTCACACATTACCTACAGTACCAACAGAGGCCTGAATGTACGACGAAGCTCACTGCTGCTACATACAGAACTCCGATGACACAGACCACGCAGACGGCGGTCAGACTTCTACATGGCGGAACCGGTAATGACGTTTCATGGCTTCTGATTGGCCCCCTGTTGATTAGGGATGCTCCTAACAGCACTTAACGTTTTCATGCAAAGATATTTGTAAAACGTAGGTCATGTGGACAGAATTATTTTTAAAAACGAAGTGTCAGTTTTTAAACAATACCTGGTTACGTATGGACATGGCCTTAGACTATCGAAGGTGGTTTTCACCATTTTCATGTATAACATTCTCTCTAATTTACTTTTGACCAGTTCTAACAAACCAGTTAAATCTCGCCAACCACCAACCCAAGATGGTGATGACGATGAGGTGAAGCCAGCCAACCTCACCTTGTCCCAACACACTCAGAAGAAAGCATTTACGGTACATTTGGACATAAAGACACACTTATCCAGGGCGACTTACATTTTTCTCTCGTTATACATTTGAGGATTGTTGCAGCTGAGGATTGTTCAGGGGCCTAACCGCTGTGATACCTCGGTGGTACTTTGGTTTGCACTCAGGACTTTCTGATCAGTAGTCCTATCGGCGCCCAGGACCTTATGGACAAGTATGACATGCTAACGCTATTCTGATTAGCATGGGAGATCAAGTAGAAACCCAGACTCCTGTGCTATAATCCAGCCCTGGCAAATGTTTGATGTTAGCCCTGCTGTCACATGACACACATCCGACAACTCGATTACTCCTATTCAAATGTGAGAACCTGGATTTGCTTTATGATTTTCTTTTCGTGTCCTGCCCCAGGCCTGTTCGCTGAGCTCACACACGCAGCATGCTCGAGGTTATTCGCATAATTACAGCACTAATTATAGGGCATTACAGTCTACAGCTATGCACCGGATGATCACAGTCAACCGCAGCGGACGGAATGCACATTTTATGCGTGTTCAATGTTAATACGCCTCACGATGAACAGATGATCCTAGAGGGGTATCTGCGCTGTCGTTACAGAATGAAAACGTTACGAAATGTTGATTTTATGAGAATATCTTGTGTATCGACTTAACCCATGCTCAAGGCACTGAACACGTAGCTACTATAGCAAACGAAGCAGCATTGCTTTCTATCTAGGAAACCTATTATACTTATTCATACGTCTCTAACTGAAAGCAATGTGAAAGGAAACAGACAGGTCGAGAGTATGAAGAATGGTAACATACTGTATGCCATGGATTATAGTTATAGAAAATATGAAATTATTCTTAATCATAGTGAGATTCTATTTTAAACTTTTTGACAATGTTCTGATCATGAATTTCACTCTACACTGTTTCAATGCTTTTGGACATGACCACCACCCCTAAGCACTAGTTCGAATGTTCCAACCGAGCAGGATGTTGTGCGGAAGGTGGAGCAGGGCGGGGCCGTCTTCAAACGTCTTATCGTCCTCGCCGGGGCAGATGCAACCAGCTGTGCCCAGTGGTGATAGACATCAGGGGCGTGCTTCTTGTCGAGACTCGCTCCACTGGCCGGGACAAAGATGGAAAGCAACACTCGGGAGGGACAGATCGAGGAGGGAAGGAAACGGGGAAGGACAAAAATAGCCACGGTGGAATTAGGTGGGTCGGGTCCAGGTGCACTGTCTCCAGCGAGAAGCGAACAAAAAAAATAAAAATTAAAAATAAAAAAACCTGTCAGCTGCATGAACTGACCTAATAAGTCGTTAGACGCAAGTTTACTTATGCTGGCGATGTCCAATGTAGAGCCTTTTTGACGGTAAAAATTAAAGACGTTTGGACCGAATTTCGTCAGCGGCGCCAAGGCATACATGGGTTTTACCACACCACCTGAGAATATACAAGCCTGATCAAGCATCCTATTTATTTCTAGTCTAATTAAAAGATTGTTTTGGCCAGGATTCCCAGAAACCGCTCGCTTTGGCAGAATATAACCCAAAATCATGACTTCACCCAAGTGCTCCGAGTATTATCTGATCTATCCGATTCCAAAAAAAGCCTCCCGCCGCCAACAAATCATCGGCGTTTATAAAAATTAAGCTGAACAATGAGAAGTTTCACAAGGTACACTCGGACTATGAATTTAATCCACTTGACCCGAGGTGGGTGCTCAATAACTCTCGAAACGCGAGTCTAGACACTGTAAACCTTCAACACGCATGGCATGTGCCGTCGATGCCAAAATATGCTGCTATACACTACATACAAGTCAGCAAACGAGTTGGACAGGAATGACGGGGAAAGAAAGAAAATGTCTTGGAGTGGTGGTGGTGGGGAGGGCAGGACTAGGCTCCTCCCACCTTTGCTCATGCTGGTGTCACCAACTAACACGATGCTACTAAAGGTCAAATTTTTTGTTTCCGTCTAAATTATCATCTTGAAGCTATTGTGTTCTCTCGCAATAATTGTTTGACACAAAAAAAAAAAAAAAAAAAAAGTAGACGCTTTGTTAACGGATTAACAGCGACGTGTTGATGGATGGAGCGTTCAGATTCACCCTGAGATTTCCACTGAAATAAGCTCTGTGAGCTCAGAGCGGCTTGGTGAACTGCTCTGCCAAAACATTAAACAATACTTCCCAATAATCCTGAGGTCTTCACATCAAGTATTCACACTTAGTCGGTTAATCGGTTAAATATGCGTTGGCTACGGAGAATCACGTCTCCTCGCGGTGTTTAGAGCATCTCCGGTGTAAAAGCCATCTGCTTGGTGTAAAGCAGCGAGTCGAAATCGATTTGTTTTCCCCCCTGATTACGATCTCCACCTTCGCAAAAGCTTTATAGAGGTTAGTATGATGGAGAGACTGTGAGTCATTGCAGCCTCGTACAAATATCGTTTCTGTTGAATCCAACCGAAAACAAGGAAGACGCTCTCAAGAACATGTGGCTGTAATTACACTGCAAATATTCTAGCACTGGATTAGAAAAAAAAAAAAATTCCCCATTTTATTTGTTTGTGTAGGAACATTAATAGAGCATTAATAATAGCTATTAAATCTCTACGAGGACTACGGTCAGAAAATTAATGGTATAGAAAATTAATCAACCCCTTCCGACTTATTGGGATCAAGAACTTAAAGACGCTTTACAGAAAAACACATGGGTAAAGCAAAAGGTGGTCCCCATGCAAATAATCCTGCTATAAGGGTACGTAGGAAAACATTAGCTGGCATTATTTGGCAAATAGTCTAGTCCTCCTTTGTACTAATTTGTATGCCGAAAACTGGCATTAAAATGGCAAGATAATAATAATTTTAAAAGGGTAAAATTTTTGGGTTGTATCAAACAAAGAAAACAACTAAGGAGGTTTGAAATTAGTAGAACTGGTTTAAGAATCCTTCAGTACATCATTAAAACCTGGAAGGATAGTGTTGAACTGTCAACTCTGGGGAAAAAATGTGGTCAGAAAAAAGAAAAAGAAAAAAAAATCATGAATGAAGATCTCACTTAAACAGGTGAAGCTGCATGGCTAAAAAATTGCTATAGCTATGTTTTTTTTTAGGGGGGGGGGGGGATTTTTCCCAGATTTTCTCCCTAATTTAGTCGTGTCCAATTCCTCCCCGTCACTAGGGGGCTCCCACATTAAGGCTACT
>JAOVVB010000046.1:9169147-9184816 GCA_028570985.1 Heterobranchus longifilis
CATAGCGTTTTCACGCAGCATCTCGTTCCCGCTTTTTCAGGGAACAGGGTTACAGCAAAGTAACCCGAGACGTTTCTGCCAATCTTTAAACAACGGCATAAGACATATCTGTTTCTTCAGTACAGGTTAATCTTTCCCTCCCCCCCAAAAAAACCCTTCCCAACAGTGTTTGACTGATTGTACTTAGTTAGTAATGTAGTAACCCAGTGTAAAGATGTATTCAATAACATAAACTTAAGCACTTTTGTGCTCTGGATAAGAGCGTCAGCCAAATACCTAAATGTAAACGTAAAACAAGGCATCTGGCTTTCTTTCTTCTTCTGGACCTTAACACACACAGCCGACTAACTGCTTAACTGCACAGAGAAGTGCTGATTCCTATTTTGTATGTTCACAAGATTATTTATTGCTTTCTGTTCCATATGTCCATACTGAAATGAGTAAAAGAGCTTTTTTCCACTCAGCACCTTATACGTGGAATATGTTGGAGAATGACTGGAAATTAAAAGAGTTGATTCCTTGGAACACATTTAAATCCAGATATAGAGTTTTTGAGGCTGATTCCATTGTTTGTACATGTTTTGTATACTGTAGTTTGTTTACAAATTCATTTTTTTTGTTTTCTTTTATCTTTTTTATTTGTATGTTAATTGTGTAACTTTGAATTGTTTTGTATTTATTGCTGCTTATCTTGGCCAGGACTCTCTTAAAAAAGAGGTTTTGAATCTCAATGAGACTTTCCTGGTTAAATAAAAGCGAAATAAAAAAAAATAATAATAACTCTTCCAGAGCAAAACCCCAAGCAGCTAACTGGTAAAATCGTGACCAATGTTTCAACTAAATTCACGCTCTCATGAATATGACATGTTTTTACCCAGACTGCTCGATCAAAGATGTATCAATGTGTGCATGCATGCAGTTTCTCGTCTACATTAGAGTCAGATATGAGTCATGTAATTATGAATGTGGACTGTCATGATGTGTAAATCCGATCTGACTAAAAAATCGTAATGAACCATGTGGCTTCTAATGTAAATGCAGCCTTAGAAATTAGTTCAATAAACTTTCATGTGTTTAAAAATAATTTCATAAAGATAAATATTACCTACATTTGCTGCTGTCTATACAGTATTAGTCAGAACTTATTCTTTACATTTCTGTAAGATCTTTGACTCCATTTGTCATTTGTCAATTTTGCATTGCTTCATGCATTGTAGGCAAGGCACAGTATAAATGCAGATATTACTTAATTGAACATAACAATAAACAAATACAGAATATAACAACAGGTAACCAAAACATCTGAAAGACCAGACACTTTGAAAACAAGGAACAAAAGCAAGAAAATATTCAAATATTTAACAGATCTTCTCCTAACTTATACTCCTTCTAGAAACCTGAGATCATCATCGTCACTAAATTTGGTTCTTCCTCGTATGCGTTTGGCAACCATGGGATCTCGAGCTTTTAGCTACGCTGCCCCTTACCTGTGGAATCTACTACCTCTTGATATCCGGAATAGTAACTCTATTTCTGTTTTCAAATCCCGTTTAAAAACACATCTCTTCAGGCAGGCATACTTTTAACACTGCATTGCTTGTATATTGTCCTTTACTATTGTTGTTGTTTTTTATATATTTATTTTTTATGGTGTGTAAGGTGTCCTTGAGTGTCATGAAAGGTGCCTACAAATAAAATCTATTATTATTATTATTATTTAAATTAAGAAATCACCTTTTTTTCTGCACCCTCTGTGTGTCTGTGATCAGTTTGTCCAACTCAAGGCTGTACTATATTGATGATAGTTTAAAAAGTAAAGTATAACTAGGTTACTTTGTATGAGAAGCAGGGTGGTACAATATGGCACCATTGCCATCTCACAACTCTATAAGTGCGTCTCAATTCAGGGGCTGCATCCTTTATGTAGCCTGCACAGTCTCTGTAGCATTGTGGCCTTCACTGACTGTGTAGACTGTAAAGGCCAAATTAAAATACGACAATGTGGTCTACAGAAAACCTAATTGTATCACCAGCTGTTTCTGCTCTTACCATCGTGTCAACACTATATAAAGCATACTGTATAGATAATGTATTGTACATTATTTATAAAATCATAATGATCATGGTTAAAAAAAAGGTTGTGGCATCAGTCTGTTATCATTATGTAAGAACATCTAACCACATCAGGGAGTATTTTTTTTTCCATTTAAATACGGTACCAGTCAAAAGTTTTGTCAAGTGCTTTTGCAAAACCCATCAAGCATCATGATGAAACTAGCTCTCATGAAGACCTCCAAAGGAAAGCAAGACCAAAACATACCTCTGCTGAAAAAGAGAAGTTCATTTAGAGTTACCAGCCTCAAAAATCACCAATTAACAAACAGCACATCCGATTAGAGCCGTTATGAAGGATTTACTCAGCATAAGTAGCAGACACATTTTAATATCAACTGTTTATAGGAAAGTATTGCATATTTGGATGTCATTAGCATTGTTTTACAGTGTAAAAAGAAATTTAGAAAATCAGGAATGACAATGGAATTAAAAAGTGTGTCAAAATGATTCACAGGTAGTGTATTAATATATTACATATTTAAATTTTATAATATATTTATTTTCAGTATTATCAGGTCCTATCAATGTCCTATCCAAACTCTTTCCCGGATCTCAGAGAAGAGTAAGACTTAGGGCATGAGTCGGGGTACGCCCTGGACAGCGTGCCAATCCATCGCAGGGCACACACACATACATTACAGGCAATTTGGGTCTGTCCTGTGGGAGAAAGTCTACACACACACACACACAGACACACACACACACAGACTTGAAGTGGAAACAAACCCTCAACCCTTGAGATGTGACCCTTGTGAAACCATAGAGGTTGGACCTTAAAGGTCGAGGGTTTGATTCCCACCTCAGGTCTGTGTGTGTGGAGTTTGCATGTTGCCACAGTGCTAACCACAACGCCACTGTGCTGCCGGGGGCGCATACAGATACAAAAAAATGTACTTTGATAGCATTAAAATTTAGGAAAACCAGCACTCTGTCAAGCTGTTTGTGTGTGTGTGTGTGTGTGTGTGTGTGTGTGCATTAGCGTAAGAGTGTGCATGAGTGTAAGGTCATGCACCTGTTTGTCAGATTATACATTAGAAATTAAATGCGTCAGAGCAATGAATCAGACAAAGCAGACTCTGTGACAGGTCACAGTCATGCAAAGAGATAGAGACAGCTTTTGCCGTCTTACCAGACACTCAGCATGACATTTTCCTTGAAGGGAATTCAAAGCAGGGAGATGACAGGTTTGCCTTTTTTTTTTCCTTTGCACTACCACACCTCTTATCCCCGGCAGTTACAAGCTGTGCTTATTCATGCACAATCATAACAAAACAAAAAAAATAAAAATAAAATAATATATCCTTTCAGGAAGAAAAATAGAACATGATCCATTATTTGATTATTTATTGTACAGGAAGCAATGGCAGGTTGTTTTCAGAAAGTTATGAAGGGGCATGAACTGCTCTCCACCTAAAAGACCTCTCAAAAACAGAGCAGAGAGGCACCTTTGATTTATTCTTTCTGACGACAGGCCTCAAACTTGCAGCTTGTCTATTCCATGCACGCAAGCCACATTGCGGTCAGAACATGGCACAAAAGAATTTGAATGCCTTCTCTTTACAGTTTGTCCTGTTATGACCTCATGATGACTTGAATTTGCAGTTGGAGGTTGTGAAATGTGCCGGGCAAACAATCAAAGTGGAGATTTATTTTGGGCTCAGTCTACACAGAAAGAAAATGGAATTATTGATATGGACACGTTAGTATATGTGGAAAAGTGTTTTTTGTTAACAAAGGCCTCATACCTACAAATTCCTAGCAGTTTTCACAATCCCACTTGTGTGAAAAGATACACATGATTTAGGATGGGGTTGTGGTGGAGGGCAGGATGTGTACCTTTGTTTATGACTTTGTATGAAATTCAAGGAAATTATGCTCTTGATGTTGATAAAGTTGTGTGAGTGCATGTAATATGAATTAGTGATAACTAAGTCATCTATGTACTGTGCCACCATGCTGCCTCCCTAGGGGTTTTCCAAACATTTCTGTTCTGGAAAATTTGGATCCACATTCAACATGATAAGCATTTATAATAAAAGTGTCTACAATGCTGCTAGAACATTTTTAGTTGTAGGAACAGAACCACAGAATTTTCTATGATGTTACTTTTTTTTTTACTTTTACTTTTTTTAACTGGGAAACATTTAACTGGGAAAGTTGTGTCAGTAACATTGTACAAATATTGACACACAAAACATTGGGCTTGTGCAAGAAGTAAAATATGTAGATTTTTTTCGTACCTACGATTTTGTTTGTATTAATCTCTGGGATTCATGAATGTTTTCAGATTAGTCTTCCCTTTAGGAAAAAAAGAAATTACGAGTCGTCAGGAACACTCTTACCAAGATAAGAAAAAAACCTCCCTTTTCCCAGCCCACAATTTGTTTGTTCGATGCATGCAAACCTCACTTTCAAATTGAGAGACGTAAAAAATGCATCAGATCCTCGTGAGACCCAAATGTCCTCTCCAACTTCATTGATAGGTATAATTCTTCCCTAATAACCCTTCCCTATAATTCCCTAATAAAACATATTTATGAAAATTATCCAGTTCTTTATAAAACTCTAACACGGGCGGTGGAGGATATGCTCCCATTCCATGTGCCATCAAAATTTATTTTTATTTAAAAAAACTTATCTTTGCATTCCTCGGCTGACATGACATTCACAGCATCACAATTCTTTTTCCACTGCTGTGTTTTTGATTTATCTCTAACATCAGTGCTTTTATTTCAGTTCAGCTGTAGTTCTTCTACTTCTTACCACCTTTTGTTAGTGCCATCTCTCTAATTCTAGTGCCTGATTTGCACACGGCACAAAATGTACCTGTGCTAATTACATGGTAATCCTAACTGTCAGTACATCATATTATGATAACTACAACAGGGGACAGAGCTTTATCTTACAAACCACCAAAGTCATGGCTAAAGGCATACTTATTTGGCCAAGCCTTTTGTGAATAGTTTTGGACGTAGAGTATTATAGTGAACTGGTTTGTTTGGATACTGTCCCACCCACTCTCATTGATCACTCAAGTTTGTTGACAGTGGAGTGATTGGTTTCCTTCTGGCTGGTGTTAGTTATGCTGTCATACTTAGTCCTGCTGGAGTCCCTGCTTGCACTCTGCATTATTTAATGTATACATTTATCTTCTACATCATGTGACTGTGACCATACCAACTGTTATATCTCTTCATTTCTCTTCTCTTCTCTTCTCTTCTCTTCTCTTGTCTTCTCTCTCTATTTAGCTACACATGCCACTCCTGAGCTGCCAATGATCCATCTGCCCCCTGGACCTGTCTGACTCATGCTCCACTTCTGTTTGGAGATCTTGTCGCATGGAGGCTGTGTGGTCTGCTTGGGATGCATGTGTTGACTGGGGACGGTTTCACTTCACCATGAAGACAGTCTTAGAGTTGACTAATGCAGACAGTTGTTCTCTGATGGCTTGGGACTGCAGTCGGTCAATAGTTCAGGAAATTCCCACAAACAGTTTTGTACCTGAGCCTCCAATAATGAAAGTGGACTTCATATTAACTTAAGCACCATTCCTGTTCTACTGGACTTCCAGCCTACAATCACACAGTATGGCTGCAGATCAATCCCTGCAATCCCTGCTCCCCTGTTATTACCCAGATAAGGATGGGTTCCCTGTTGGGTCCTGTTCCTCTTAAGGTTTCTTATTGCCATCTCAGGGAGTTTTTCCTTGCCACTGTTGCCCTTGGCCTGCTCATCAGGGACAATCTGATCCTTATGATTTATACATATTTTCTTTCTTAAGTTTCAAACTCATTTACATATATATTTTATTATTCTGTAAAGCTGGTTTGTGACAATGACCATTGTTGAAAACACATATAAATAATACTTTTTTAAATTGAATTTGTGATGGTTGCAAGTGTGGACTTTACTTTACTAAACCACAGGAAAAACACAAGCTACTGTAGTGTCATGTTTATCCACAAAATACTGTATTACGTACAGTTAAAAGATAGTAAATCAGGGATAAGGCACTTTAAGGCACGTTGTTATAAGAAATCAATCAATGAGAGGGTGGGGTTATGTGGCACAGGTTAGGGCGTGTTACTGTGGGATTACTGTTACTGCGGCTGTAATGTAGCTGCCAGAGTTCTCACCAGATCAAAAAAAATTCGATCATATAACCCCAATAATATCATCCCTGCACTGGCTACCTGTTAAGTTTAGAATTGATTATAAACTAGCATTACTTACATAAAAGGCTCTAAACGGTTTAGCTCCTACGTATCTAGTCAGTCTTCTGACACATTACAATCCGCAGCTCTCCTTAAGATCACAAAACTCTGTATTTCTGGTAGTTCCCAGAATATCAAAATCCATAAAAGGGGGTAGTGCGTTTTTATATTTAGCTCCTAAGCTTTGGAATAGCCTTCCTGATAATGTTTGGGGCTCAGACATAGTCTCCCAGTTTAAAAGCAGACTTAAGAAACATCTCTTTAGCCTGGCATATGCATAATTCATCCCATGACCTCATACTCCAGTACATTTAAATGCACACTGTTATCTAGTGCTGCTAATATAATGAACAGCAACTACACTAATTCTTTTCCACCTCTTCTTTGCTTTTCTAACCATTCCAAGGCATCTAGAGATTGTGCCAGTGGATAGTGCCAGTGCTCCAAGACAGAGGCCAACCCTGCGAGGATCATGAGGCATCCAGAGAAGGACCACCTCCAGCAGATGTTGCTTCATGATGGTTTTGGAGCTACACATGCTGCTCCCGGGATTCCCTCTGCCCTCTGTCTGACTCATCCTGTTGAGTCTGGTTCCTCTCAAAGTGTCTTCTTATTGTCATCTCAGGGAGTTTTTTTTTAAGTGGCGTTTAAGATAATACTGAAACCAAGAAAAATTATGTTTACTGTTTTCTGGGCTTGTCATTATAGTAACCTACCCCAGCAGTTGAGAAGTAAAGGTACGCATTGCTTAATATCTGCAATACATTATGTGATATGGACTTTATGCAAGCACCATGTTATTTACTTAACAAATCTATGCAAGATACTATAGTGTATCCTTCCGTTTTTATGCCAAATCAATAGTCTTCTTTGTTTCCTCCTGTGCCCAATATCACAGCAAGATGCACCATGATGCACAGTGCATACTAGGAAAACTATCAACTACCAAGGTGAAACTGAAACTGGTAGAGGAGGCAGCTGACAAACTGAATTGTTTAGCATTGTTTTTATGTATCTCAAATCTCAATCTTTTAATTCAAAAAGTTTTGCTTACAACAGAACTCAATAATTTTTCCCCTTGTTTCAATTTGTTGTCAGTGAGTCACAGCAAAAACACAATCAAAATAGAGTTTGTTATATTTTCTCATCAAAACTCAACATATTATTGATAATAAACCACATCCTGAAATTACCTCAAACACAACAGCAGGCTGATTTATCCATTGTGATAATCTGTGGGAGGTAGAGATAGTGTTTTGGAAAATCACACAAAATTCCCACCTATACTGTATATTCTAAAAACTGACATACTATTTTGCCATTTGTGGTTTTTATTACTATTGTGACTCAAAGAAAGCAGTTAGCAATGCTCATACTCTCACGCACTCATTCTCTGTACCAGGTCACAAGGGCCCAACAGGGACAACTTGGTGGTCATAGGATTTGAATCTTAGACCTTCCGAACTGTAGTCTGATGCCTTAACCACTGAGCTACTCCCGAACCTTAATTCAGGAATGCCAGTTAGCCTAACCTGCATGTCTTTGGACTGTAGGAGGAAACCAGAGTTCCTCAGATCGTGGGAAGAACATGTAAACTCCATGCACACAGACCCAAACCCCCGCCCCTGAAGGTGCAAGACCACAGTCCCAACCTACAGTATATGCCACACCAATTTGGCAATATTTCTTGCTTTATTATTATTATTATTATTATTATTATTATTATTATTATTGTAACATAATGTATTTCATTTTGCTGAAAAGCTGTTCTGTTATACTATAAATAGCCAAGGTGGAAGGCAAGGATCGAAAACTAATTACAAATGCAATAATATTAAATATATGAATGAATGAATACAAAATGACAATATAGTTTTCCCCTGTTTTGTTCAGTTCTGTCTCATTTCAAGTTCACACTTTTGGGTCTCACACATCCAGCAAGCCTTAGAACCTTTTGATGGCTGATGGTGTTTGGATGTCATCCTTCACTAACTCTCCATTCTCACCGTGAGAATAACACTTGGCTGACGGCTGAGCACAAACTCGCCACCTGCGGCTCTGGCAGCAGCCAAGCAGTGTTTATCTGTGGGTGTACCAACATGGCATCTCCTCTGCATGTATTATGATCTGCACAGATGACTCATCTCAGAGGGTCAGCACAAGGGCACCACTATTTTCCTCTTACACGTGAATCTTCTTCGACTCCACTAAGCTTTACTCTTCATTAACTCTAAACAAAAGCCTCACGCTGTGTTAGTTACATAGACGCAGTGTATTATCAGGGACTTTCCTGGCAGTTGCTGTTGGGGCAGCATGAAAAACAATGTTCTCTCAATTTTATTTCCATGGCATTTTAATTATTAATAAAGCCAATAGAGAGGTTAAGAAAAAAAGACTTTGAGGAATACGACAAATTGTAGACATACAGTCTAGTATGTACCATTGGAAGTTTGGAACTATTTACTTTATCTGTATTTCACAGTCCCCGGATAATGGATGTTTCTAGAAAAGACAGGTCTCTTGCATTTTGATTTCTTATTACAAGCTTTCAGCTTGTCCCTGCTTTCATACAACCATCTCGACTCAATCTAGGAGACATTTCCTTTTCTCTGTACCATTAAAGGATACCTATGATGCCAGTGATGGCACTAGACAGACTTCTCTCACAATCCTCTGGGATATAAAGATCTAGTGTATTTCAGTTGCAGCATTAATGTAGTGCTGCTACACTTTGATGTGATACCAAATGGTCTGCAGTTGGAATATAACACTGACTGTGAAAAAGTCAAGATCTTACAATTGAAAAAAAAAAAATTCTGCACACAAACACTGTACTGCATAACCAAAAAATTGTCTTTACTATTAAACACTTGTGACACTCATAGAATAAAGCATGGTAGACAGTTACAAAGTTGCTTAGTGTGATTAGTGATTCTGATTACTTTTTAACTTTTTATTAACCTACAGTAACCTGCCATTGGTCTGTTACCATAGTACAAATTGCATATACTATGAGTACATGTCTTCTTAAATAGTTTCTTTGTTGTATACTCTGTTGTTTCTTGATGAAATCAACTGCAAGCTTTGTTAGCTACTGTAATTCCATGTTTTCTGGTTTTGACTCTAGCTGGCTATTGTAATTGTTATAATACACTGATTGGCCATAACATTATGCAAAAATATTAAGCCCAGTATTGTTTAGGTTCCCCTTATGCCCCTTAGGCAAATCAGTCCCCTCGGGCATAACTCCACAAGACCTCTGGGGTGGACGTTATGTCTGGCACCAGGATGATAGCGGATCATGTGGGTGCTGACTTGTTTTTCTGGTATATCTCTTGGGTGAGCAATCAGATTGGGATCTGGTAATTTTAGAGGCTGATTCGGCCTGCTGGGCCATGTGCATGGTGGGCTGAGGTAAACTGGGTGTTCTGGAGCTTATGCTTGTGTGCAGATGATCTGCCTGTTTTTGACACCCACCTTGGGTACAGATTATGATTCTTCGATTTGCCCAAATAAAGTATGCTGACTTGCATCCTGCCTTCACTCAACACATGTTACAGCAGTGATGGCTGCTCACTATCATGATGATGTCTGCCACCTATCAATGCATTTGTGTTACTATTATAAAACTATTATGTTTGACTGCTAAAGCATGGCATTTTATCACAGCCATAAACGCATACACACAGGAACACATTAACTGAACAACAGATCAAATGTTTCACATCTGTAATCATCTCTTCCACATAGAAAAGCTGGTTTAAAAAAAAAAAAAAGCTTTTAGCCTGCTCTTTTATTCATGCCACACACATACACACACACACAAAAAAAAAACTTGGTGTAATTTGTGTAATTTTTCTTTTGTCTAACTCCTACTTTGATGGGACAGTGTTTAGTTTAATTACATATAATTTAACCTCCAAAGGCATTCTGAAAAATCCATGAGTGAGAAAGTAATTCAAAACAGCCCTGCTTAATAAAGTAGCTATTGTATTTACTGTAGACTTTTGCATTCACTGATGATGATCCCTTGTGGATATGTCATTGAACTGTACTTAAATATAATTTTAGTCTGAATGTACAGGAGCTGTCCACTCTGTGTAATCACCTGATAGAACACTCACTAAATCTACAGGCTGCTCTAGAGAGAAGTCAGCCCCAGTCTCATATTCATACAATTTGATGTTTTTTGTTTTGTTTTTATAAATAAGATACAGTGTTAAAATATTTGATGATGATGATGATGATGATATTGTTTTTGGTTCCACAGCATTTAAACACAGGCCATATTGACCCCTTCCCAAACATTAAATAAGACAACATGGATGGCAAAAAGCCCTGACCTTTTGAGCAAATTAAAAACAATGAAATTAGCTTTATGATATGCTTTTTTATCCTTGAAAAGAGATGGTGCTTGCTATAATGTACAAATCATCCTTAGCAGGTTTAAGCACTTGGATAAGAGATGGGAGGGGGGTGTATGGGTTGGAGGCAACTTCCTGTTATTTTTACAGTATCTGTAATTTACATGCCGTCTGTATGTGGCTGTGCTTCTTTCTTCTGTATGTAGCTTTGTGCTTTACTTTTTTTTTTAAGTCAATAATACTATATGTAAAGAATATCTACATACAAATAAAGAATATCTACATGATCCTTTGTACAACTTTCATATGCACTGCATAAATTCCTCATCCATCTAAGCAATGTTGGAATATTTATTAAAGACATATATCAAAACATGTGAAATGGGATTTTTTAACTGACTTAAGAAAAAAACGTGACAATATTTGTGGGCAGGATTGTTATTATTCTAATCTTTCATGTCTTCAATTTCTATTTAATCAGCAGATATATTATGTGACATAAAATCATTAGGTTTTATGCCACAATTATCATTATACAATAGTTCGTTCCAGTCCAATTATTTGATCTGCTTGATTGAAGATCCAAAAGGGGCTTATAATTAGTCTGACTGCACTGGGACAGCACTGGGATGTTTTACTGTGTGTATCTTGTCTGTGTTCACCGTATCAGCCCACAATGCAACTGATATTTTTAAGGAATATAGCTTTTGGCTTAAAATATGAAAGATTGGGCTGGAGTTACGGTCAAGTTAGAGGGTTAGGGATTTGGGTTAAGATAGGGTTAGGTTTAGGATTAAAGAAGGTTAGGGTTAAGGCTGAGGGTTTAGGATTAGGGTTAAGAAGGTTAGGGTTAAGGCTTAGACATACGGTTAGAATAGGTTTGTGGTGTGGCTTCTTCAGGTTGTATTTATTGTATTTATCTATTATGCTGTTCACTTGTTAGTCATTGTTAGACATTCAGGGGGTCTCAAATGGGCATGTACAAAAAAGTGAAAAAAAAAATTAAACAGGGGATTAAACAAGCCAGTTAAGTTTTCTTCCTAATATGACCTCATATAAGAAAATATCCTGACCCAGGTTGTTGCTTGGCAGTTCTCTGGTGGGGCCGTGGCACTGCAGTAGCTAATTTACATTGTCACTGTGATAGATGGGAAATTTGAGGTATGAAAAATAATGCACTGAGGATTATTTTAGCATGGGCATTAACAGAAACACTTATGTTTCTTGTTAAAGAAATAGTAAAATATGGGACCTTTAAATATTGTCATGGCTGTAGTTAACTACGTTATATGACATGTGGGCTTTGTTTGTCTCATATCATATGACAAATTTGTTGATATTTAGATATTCGATACAGCTCTTGCTCTTGCCATTTTGATTAAACATATTATGAATAACAACTGCAATTATTTTTTAATCAGTTATTTTTAAATTTCATCCAGAACAAGTTAATAAGTTAATAAGGTTGAACCTATCTATCTATCTATCTATCTATCTATCTATCTATCTATCTATCTATCTATCTATCTATCTATCTATCTATCTATCTCTCTATCTATCTATCTATCTATCTATCTATCTATCTATGAACTTCACTTGAATGTGCACGTTACTGTAATGACATCGCTGGCAGCAGACTCTACTGCATACACGCCGCATAATGGGAAATGTATGTCCTTCAAAATAAAAGCGCAGCATCAGAAGTTCTGTGTAGACTTTTTCCATCAACTTTTTTTTTTTTAATCACGCACACATCTACGACCCTCTCAAAATGGCCCCGCGACCCACTTTTGGGTCCCGACCCACCACTTGAGAATCACTGGTTCATTAATGGTGTTTTGCTCCGTCCCTTTCCTCCTTTATTCCAACCCATGCAGGAGGAGCTGGATGTGACGACGGCAGCCCTGAGGGAGAAGCAGCAAAAGCTTCAGGAGGTGGAGAACCAGATCAAGGTCCTACAGGACCAGTTTGACAGCAGTGAAGATGAGAAGGTGGATTTGGGTAAGGGCTGTGCCCTTTGTGTTACCTCTTTAAACTCTTCCTGAGTTTTAAACTGCCCAGCCACTGTATATTTTATATGAATTAATGTGTGAAAAATCTCCAGAGATGGAGTTCTCACTTACATTTCTGATATATTTTTTCAGTATTCAGGGAGATTTTGTTACCCTTTGGAATTGAAGAAAAAAGGTCTGCCAGCATATATAATATTATTTCCCCTCTCTCTCTCTCTGTGACCCCTGTCTTTCCCCAAAGTTAAAACCATGGCTCTGACACAGGCACGGCTGACCAGAGCAGGGAAGCTAACTTCTGCTCTGGGTGATGAGCAAGTACGCTGGCAGGAAAGCGTCGCCTCTTTTGAGAAAGAGATCATCATCGTTGTGGGGAATGTCTTCATTGCTGCTGCCTGTGTGGCCTACTACGGAGCGTTCACATCCCACTATAGACAGCTGGTAGGTACAGTGTGTGATGAGGTGCAATTTAGGACGACTCCTGTGTGCAGACTGGACAACATGTAGGTTCAGTATGAACATACTCTAGAGTCTGACACCTTGTTGCAGTACAGTGCACTACCATGCCCCTTGATGTTGCAGTGTCCATACCAACAAAAAATGTAAGCCCAATTTTGTCTCAATATTGTATGGAAGCCCATTTCTGCCAATAAAAGAAAAAAAAATCAGATGAAAACTTAGCCTTGTGATGAAAAAAAAAAGATCCTGTAATTCATTATAATGAGAGACTTTCTTACAATAATGACTTAGTTTTAGGGCTGCATGATATATCGTTTCAGCATCAACATCGCAATGTGCGCATGCGCAATAGTCTTGTTTGCACAATAGTTTTGTTTGTTTCCACACGGACCTTTTAGAGTGCGACACCGTGAGCCATAGCTGGCTCTCAGCTGGCTCATGAGGAGCTGGTAGTCCGTTTGGCCATGTAACGTTATAAAGCTGTGGCGGATGTAACGTTAATAAATAGTAAATAAATAATAAAGCAGCTGAAAATGCTTTAATCGTCCATTCTGTAAGGGTACAGCGTAGAGACGGGCGGAATGAATCAGGGTCCGCACAGTCTGCCCGGGGGATTCAGCTCGGTGCATTTCCTTCCAATTGGCGTCCCAATAAAAATGCGTCCGTGACCTATTTTGGGTCCCGACCCTAACTTTGGGAAAGACTGATTTAGAGGGTGAAAATTCCTGCAGGATGATGAAATATTGCAATGTCACTTTTTTCCAATGTTGTGCAGCAATCCTTAGTATCGCAAAATAATGACTTAGTATCGCAAACTGATTGAAAAGAAAATAAATAATTTTTTTTTTTAGAAAGTTTCTCATTATTTAACGATACAAATTATTTTGCAATACTAAGTCATTTTGAGAATGTATCTCATTATATTGTGATACTAAGTCATTCTTTCACAATTCTAAGTCCTTATTTTAAGATACTCAGATACTCAGAAGTCATTATTTTGAGATACTTAGTATATGTCTATATCTATATATATTTTTCCATCACATTGGTGGACATGGGATTCCATATTATTGTACTCCTGCTTTGAGATGCAGAACAGAATATATATATATATATATATATATATTTTAATGGAACTGAACTGAATCTGTTTGTACATTATTAAAACACAGAAGCACAGTGTTAAAATTAGTGATGAGGAAGTTCTAAAGAAAGGAGAAACATTATGAAATATGCAGCGATACAAAAACAGGTTTAAAACAAATTGCCTCAAACGAATCATCTTTCAAACAAAACAACCAAAGGTAAAATGAATGCACTCATGCATGTGTGTGTATGTGTGTGTGTGTGCTCCCTTTCCGCAGTTAATTGACCAGTGGATAATTCGGTGCCAGGAACTGAACATCCCCATCAGTTCCAGCTTCAGCCTGATCAACATTCTGGGTGACCCATTTGTCATCCGCCAGTGGAACACAGAGGGTCTGCCTCGTGACACCGTCTCTACGGAGAACGGGATCCTGGTGACCGAGGGCCGCCGCTGGCCTCTTATGATCGACCCACAGGATCAGGTGAACGACAAACTGGGATCAAGGCAGGGTTCGTTCAGTGTGGGTTCAGGAGTGGATTGATTTGTTGTTAGTTGTGATTGATCAGTTAATCAGTTAATTGCTCAAGGACGTCAGTTTTCCATTCATCTATTTGTAAATGTGTACACACAAAACACAAATACAAAACCCAAGGGAATATTTCGTTCCACAGTAACGTTCTATTATGACGCGCAGAATTCAGACAGAGGGCAGGCGGTGATGAATCTGTATACTGTGTGAATGGAAATAGAGGAAAGTGACGACATAACAGGGTTGGATTAACTCGTACACAGCATTTGAGACAAAGTTGAGACAATAGATTTTCCCCACAATTTCATGGTTTTACCCGCTGTGGAGACGATCGTCATTACAAACTACCGTTACCTCGTCCTCTCCTGTTACCACACGACGAGCCAGATGAAAGCTGCAAGAGTCTACAGGACTGTAACTGTTCAGGAACCAAAGCAGTTCTGAACGACTGCCGTTGTTTTTGAGTAAATGTGTTTGAGAGTTACTGTCTTTTATATTTCCACTCTAATATATATGTACATGGATACACCACTGGTGTCAGGCTATTAACGGTAGCTAACTTTAGCTACTATTTTCTAGGTTAACTTACCGACTAGATCAACTGTTCCCAGAGTTCTGGTGAAACGCCGTTAAAAACCTGCGTTGTGGCTTAAAAACACAGAGAAGTTGTCACAGCATATTGTAACACTAACTCAAGGCATGTTTAACTGTTAGTTTACTCCACTCCTACAGACTGAAGACATTCTCTGTGATTTTATATATATATATATATATATATATATATATATATAGTTTTAAACTTCTCCCCTTATACTATTTCCTGGACCCTCGTTTTTCCTGATTTGATGGATTGGAACAGCAGTAAACAGTGCAAATCAAAGGCATTTGTGCA
>JAOVVB010000046.1:9220845-9232214 GCA_028570985.1 Heterobranchus longifilis
AGAGGCTGAGAAAGACAAGCATCTAGACTTGTTTCTGTTCTGGCACCTACAGTAGGTGGTGGAATGAACTTCCTCTAGATGTCCATATAGCTAAGTCTCCTTAAACAACAACTTACGTATGTCTGTTTCTTCAGTACTTGGGTTAAAAAAAACCTTCCTAACAGTCTTTGACTGATGGTACTTAGTTAGTAACCTTGTAGAGGATCTATCCTGTCAAGGATTTATCCAAGGACAGAAACTTAAGAACTTGAGTAAGTCGCTCTGGATAAGATCGTCTGCCGAATGCCTAAATGTAAATGTAAATGACCACCATGTATGAAAGATTTATTATTAACTGAACAAATAATGAAAAAAAAATTAATAATAAAACTGCGACAATCTGAGAGAGAAAGAGAGAGAGAGAGAGAGAGAAACATGGATTGGAGTCACTAGCAATTTGGGTACTGGGCAAGACTTGCTGGATTTTAAATCCAAGTCCCTCTGGATCTTTCTCACGGATTAACCTTGAATCCTTTTAATGAGAATGCAAAATACTCTAAATGAGCGGCCAAAATAAAAACGGCTTCTGCAAGCTGGACTTGAATACATGCTATAAAAAGGCGAAGCACAAAATGAAACTGAATAACCTCTGTAGGGATAGGTATATTAAAACAGTAAATGCTGGATTAGGCGGTGTTGCATCGACACATTTGCGTTATTGGAAATGGCCAGGATTAGACTGTAAGGACGTGTGAGGCTATAGAAAAATACAGGCCTGTGCTGATGAAACTGTAAATCACTTTATATCTAGCCAATTATATGAAAGATGATTTGTTACAGATGTCATCTTGGAAATGATGGAAATGCATAACATGCACTGATGCATCAATTAAACCTAATTACTAAGGGATGCAATCTAAATCTGTCACATATAGGATTCCCTCTTTGCATCATGGTTCCCATGGAAACAAGTGCCATGTGCTCAAGTTTGTGTTTCTGTTTTGGTCATGCATCTGCTCCATTTTACAGCATTTGCTTGTTAACTAATCGTGTGACTTTTTTGTGTGTGTTTGTTCTTAAATAGTTCCCCTACTTACATCTTTTTGTGTTGTGTCTTTTTGTTTTTGTGTTGTTGTATTTCCAGGGTTAAAGTGGGATTTGGCAGTTGTGGGGACCCAAAAAACCCAGTGTAGTGATGCAGCGGGGGAAAATGACTCACCTCAAAATAACTCCCATAATAGCTAGCATAACGACAGACGTCTAGCAAGACAAATAGCCTAATCTCACATAAAACATCTTATGCGTTTAGTGATGTTTGTGGGCCCATTTTGAAATGTTGAATTTTACCCTACATTACCCTACCCTCCACTTCAGGAGAAAAAACAACAACTCCAGCGTCCACTCATACTTGCTCTGTAGCTAGCTAGCAACGTAACTTAAATAAGTACTCTGAAAACATTGCAACAACAATTTCATCCGCATGCTTGAACGCACTCAACTGTGAATGAAAACAGACATGTGTTGTGTGTGAAGGCGGGCCATGAGGGGAATTTACGTTCTGATTTGTCGAGTGAGTATCTCGATAGTATGCGTCTGAAGGAGAGCCAGGCAACAACATAGGAAAAGTGAATTTAACACTTTGTTTAAAAGTAGTATCAATATATGATGCTAGAATAATGGCAAAACATCTCTCTGTTCGTGAGTGGAGTATTGCAGCATGTGAGGAGGAAATTATGTGAGCGCAGAACTCGAGTAAAACAGGGGAAAACAGTCACGAGCTCTGTCCGATGCTGTGCGTGCTCAAAACATAATTTCCCCCCTACAGACTGCAATACTGCACTCACAAACAGAGAGGTGCTGCGCGTGAATGCAGTTGAAAGCCTTCACAAAAATGAATGTTTGAATTGTGTGTTGCAATTTTTTATAGCTATAAATGTAATGATTCTGTATTTGTGTTGTTTCATGTGTATGTCTGAATAAAACATCACCAGACCCCAAGTTAATGCAAAAGTCAATCAGAATATTATTTATTTATTTATTTTTGGTGTGCCACCGAAGGAGAGTTTTCCCAGTACACTGCCATATCCCTAAGTCTAAGATCCTGAGCACTCTGGAAAGGGTTTTTCGCTCAGCATTGCTTTGTTTTTGTGCTTTATTTTTTTCCCGTGCACTGACTAGTCCCCCAGTCCCTGTGACTGAAAAACATCCCCACAGCATGATGCTGCCACCACCATGTTTGACTGTAATGATGGTGTTAATAAGGTGATGTGCAGTGCCTGATTTCCTGATTCCAAGTAGTTCAATCTTTGTGACATCAGACCAGAGGATTTTACTTCTCATGGTCTAAGATTTTTTCAGGTGCTTTGGCCATTACTATTACATTGTAAGGCTAAAGAATTGGCATCATTTTTGAAAAGGGAAAAAAAAAGCTAATGCTGTAAATCCTAGATTGACTGATATGATTATCTTTAAGCAGTAAGCCTCTTCAGGTAGAGGAGGAACTGTAATTGGCTTTTTCTTCTTCTTCATTCGTTATTACATAAGTACAGTTTGACATGGGGGAAACAGAGCAGGAAAAAGAAATAAATAATGAAGCATTTCGAGTAATATCTGGCCTATTGAAACACTGATGTTCATTAATTGACTTGTTTGTGTGTGAGCCCCCCTCTTTGTGATAGACATGAATGGTGCTTATATCTTGGAGATATTCCTCTGAAGAACATTAGCTCAGAGATACTGCAATTAAATTCACTGGCTAACATCATAGCATTCAGCCTAAAAACAGATGTGGGCAGCAATCATTTCAGGGACCGTTGCCTATTTTATCATGTAGTTACCATGGAAATGTGATATTCGTATTCATTTTTTTTGTTTGTTTACCTCATGTCCTTGCAACCAATTATTTTTCTCATCACAAAGAAAAAGTCAAAGTTATTTTCAGGAAAGTTTCATGTCAGTGGTGGAGCAGAATTAATTTAATATGCAAAGGCTCTGATTTCTACAACTTGTTCTCCCTTTTTTGTAATTAATTGACTTAGATTGCTTTTGTATGACAGCAGTGTGACACAGACATAAAAGGAAATGGAATGCTGGAAAGCACCAGGAAAGAGAATAAGTGGGCATTTATGTGCAGAGAAAGGAAACGATGGCAAGTGTGTGATCAAATGCGGCGACGGTGCATCGACCTACTGATGCCTGCTTTTGTTTACTGCACTCGACAGCACATCAAACCAGGCAGCGCCTGAACTGCGGCAGAAGCATATGTTCACCGACGAGTAACAGAAGCTGAAAATATGAAACACCTGTAATTGGGTCTCCTCTGACAACATTATGCGATCGAGCAAACTTCTGTCCTCTGTGAGAGGATGTAGATATTTATACATGCGTTTATTAGCATTTTCAGACACTGCACAGAGCCGCTTGAGAAAACCATTCTGACTTTTTCTGATTACCTAATTATATTTTATTTTTATTTTTGCTGAAATTAAATATGATTTTTTTTTTTTTTTTAATGTATGTTAATTTATTGCTCGATTACAAAAGAAAATTGAATTTCTTATATTCATATATTCAGCTTTATTAAATGCTTTATTCTAGTCATGGTCATCATAGTGAGAGAGGATACACACATAGACACTGAGAGAAACATGAAAAAATCCACAGAGACTCAGAATAGAATCTATCGTCTATACAGCTTTATCCTGTATACAGGGTCACGGGGGTCCACAGCCTATCCCAGGAGAATTAGAGCACGAGGCAGGGTACACTCTGGACGGGCTGCCAATCCCACCAAGTACAGAGAGAGCATGCAAACTCCATGCATACAGACCCAAAGGCGGTAATCAAACCCGGACCCTGGAGGTGCAAGGCAACAGCGCTAACAACTAAGCCAGGTTTCTGCTGCTGAATATTGTTAAAGAATATTATTGACATTACATTTTTTTTTGAGAATTCATTAGCAACAACTATAAAACAGGGATCTACCGACCTACTGTATGCATAAGGGTTTACTATCAAAAGATATTATTTTTCAAGTTTACTTACCCATCAGGATTGACTGCTGTGATGTGCATACTATGAGGAGTGTTCAAGTCAAACTGGGACTTGACTAATTTATTAAAATTTCTCATAAATGAGTGTGTGAAGCCAATTGACATTTATTATTTATTTAATAAAAAGACACAACATTTGAATTGCGTAAACATTTTAAAAAAGACCTTATGTTTGTGAATGCCGACCCTGGCCATGGTGGAGCGGAGAACGAGTGAAGCAGGCAGTCCGATCATGAGGCCGGTGTACCGTGAACATTTTCTACATTGAATGGTACCCAAGCACTAGTGAAACGCTGGGATAAGCGCATTAGTGTTGCAAAGGACTACATGAAGAAATAAAGGGAGTTTTCTGCAAAGTTCCCAGGTTGATTTGAACACCCCTCAGATGTTCATGTCCATAGCAAGAAGCAAAGCATTTTTGCAAACTCTGTGAGGAGTCTAAACATGAGCTTGTGTGTGTGTGTGTGTGTGTGTGTGTGTGCGTGTGTGTGTGTGTGTGTGTGTGTGTGTGTAGATAAATTTACAGAGCACAGCTCTCAGTCATAATCCATAATCCTGGCAATCGTGTCAGTTAAAGAACCTAAATCCCTTTAAGTGTGACATCAATAGTGATAAGACCAAAAGCATGCTGATGAGCAAAAGTCCTCCTGCGCCGGATTCTTAGATGGAGAGATGCAGGAGATCCTGTACAGTATTCATATGTTTTCCCTGTGCCACATATTTCATGTTTTTTTCTGAAGCACAACAGGGTTGTTTTATTTTTATATTTATTTTGTAAATTGTATTTTTTTGTATTGTTTGTTAAAGTTGAAAAGCCAGGACCTTTTAATAAAATGCCAGCTTGGCCCGTGTGCAGCACTGACCCTCATAACAAATAATGCCAGCACTAAATGGAACAACTCATTCTACTCTCTCTTTGTCAGATGTACATACCTGTCACGGTCAGATCTTAACAAAGGCTGTTTGTGTGTGTGTGTGTGTGTGTGTGTGTGTGTGTGTGTGTGTGTGTGTGCGTAAATGTGTGCGCGTGCGTGCAGCTTGGCTCATGTGCTTAAGACAAACTGAATGACTGCCGGAAGGCTAGCAGGCTTTTTCTTTCCCCTTGGGAGACAATGCAGCTAAAGAGGATGTGTAAGATTTATCCTGGACCAATTCCAACCCGGTGACACGTCAATTGCACCTGGTTCTTGTATTGTCTTGGGAATTCCTAACAATACACCGATCCTGTAATTCAACCGCAAATTGAGTGCAAGATCACGTGTGATAATTTAATTGCACAAAGATGTTTCATGGTTTTTTTTTTTTTGGATAAAAAACTCACTTTCATTTGCCTTTAATTCCTAAGATGGAAGACAAATCATTTCGATTTTGCGTTGTGAATAAATTATTCCTGAGCCCATCAGACGGTTTGAAAATTGTAATGACTCAAAATACCTCTGAGGTTTTCATTAATATTTAGAAACTAAAAACCGTGAGATAGCTAATGTGCAAACATTAACTAGAGAAATGAGTCACTTTTCACAGCACAGAATATTATCGTGCTCGCTTAAATGCTCCAGTAATTAGTTTCGGCATCTAATAGTCCACTATGAGCTTTAAAAGTTTCTACACAATAAAGCTTGAATAAAAGGAACCGTGATGTTTATTGAAAGCAAAAGATAAATGTAGGGATAAAATATATAGTATATATAAAGTGTTACATGCCTTGAGGAAACATCTACTGGAATCTGAAACTATGTAGTGCGTTTTGGGATATCTGTGCATATGGTGTGCCAAGAAGGGACACAATTCTGTCACACTAATCTATTCATTTTCAGTAGCTGCTTTATCCTGGTCAGGGCGTGGTGGATCTCAGGAGCACTAGGTGCGAGGTGCGAATACACTCCAGAATTATGTAAAAATGTTTTTAAATATAATTCATTCGCAGCACATACGCGTATAATGCTGAGGGTCTGGTAATACAGATTAGGTTTTACATCAATAGAAAAGGTTTTTACGTGCATTTACATTTCTGTGATTTCTTGTGAAGATTCTTGTCACAATGAGAAATTGTCTAACCTTGAAACAACCATAGCTTTCCTTCAACAGTAGTAATAATCATAATTTAAAAAATCATCATCATCATTATCATCATTATAGGGTGTTCAAGTCAAACTGGGACTTGTGATGAAATTTATGGTGTATGAAGGCTGAAATTAACAGGAGACTTCAAGTACAGTACAATGATGAGACTCTTAGACAGAGTGAAACATTTGAATGGTGCAAAGATTTTAAAGAAGACCATGCATTTCTGAATGTTAATCCAAACGCCTAAATCCAGGCCGTGTTGGCCGTGCAGTCGTTCCTATAAATATTTAGCAAGTGGAACACTTGATCCTTGAAAAGCTACAGATAACTGACACCATTTGCACGTAACAGGAACTCAGCTGGGAGTTATTGTCATATCTTCTGTACAGTCTTGACCTTGCTATAAGCTATTTCCACATGTTTGTGCCATCAAAGGAGTTCCTGGGAGGCCAGGGTTTTAGACATGAAGCGACAACGGCTTCTGCATACTGAGAAAACTTTCAATATTAATGGTACTCAAACACTAATGAGTGCATTAGTGTAGCAGGGGATTATATAGAGGAATAACGCTAGTTTTTACTCTTATAGCTGTGTTCTGTTATATTGCAAAAATCCCAGTTTGACTTCGACTCCCAATTATAATAATAATAATAAGTCCACATACACTAAGGGCTTCAATTAAGCCAGCTCTGGTACTTTTAGTGGATATAATGTTTAGTGTTAATGTGTATTTATTTTGGTGTGTGTGTGTGTGTGTGTGTGTGTGTGTGTGTGTATGTACAGTATATACAGCTCTGGAAAAAAATAAAAGGCCACTATAAAAGAATCAGTTCCTTATGTTTTTTTTGTTTGCTTTTTTACAGTTGCATGTATTGATGAGGTGAACAGTTATATTAAATTTTTGTGAACTACTGACAATATTTCTCCCAAATTCAAAATATAACTATTGTATATATTTAAAGAAAATGACATCATCACAACACATAAAAAAAAGATGATGCAGTATTTATTGGCAGAGCTTTAATAACTCAAATAAAACAAAATGAAAATAATTTGTAAACAAATTGTGTTAATGCTTTGGCTAAATAACATTAACAAATCAGTAATTGGTGGAATAATAACCCCAACTTGCAGTTACAGCTTTCATGTGTTTTTCACATTGCTGTTGGGTAACTTTGTACCAGTCTTTTTGCAAAAAAAAAGTAGCTTTGCTTGATGATTTGTGACCCTCTATCTTCCTCTTGATGACATTCCAGATATTTTTTGGACTAAATTGCAGTGGTCTCAGTTTTTTTTTCCCGAGCTGTATATACTGTATTGTGACGGGCGGGCCACTTAGTACAGGCACTTCTCCCACACGGATTGTGCACACCACATAGGGTGTGCCAAAGGCACCAAAGGCACCTAAGGCACCTAACAACCAGTCACTATATATATATACACAGTATATATATATATAATTCTATTATATATTTTATTATTATATTATATAATTTATATTATATGATTAAATATACTGTACATTTACACCAAACATTATATACACCAAAAGGACCAGAGCTGACCTAATTACAGCCCTAAGTGTATTAAGGCTTCTTCTTTTTGTTCTTCTTATTATAGTTTGCAGTGACAAACAAGTTACTAGTCACAGTGATACAAGTCCATTGCAGTGTAGGAGATAACAGGGTAACAGATTTCTGCATAATGTTCTGAATCTGGGCTTTAGTCCAAGTCTTCAACGTGTAATGTGCAAATATGCAAGTTCTGGTCCTTCCTGCTGTTTCAAACCATTTCACCCTGACATATGGATTGCTTAATAATGCCTTAACCATTAACTATATAGTACATATATAGCTAGATATACAGCTTGCCGACCTACTTTATATAGCCAGATGAAAGTGTCACCTCTGAGCTTGTCAGCTAAATTTAATCCAATGTCTCCATAGACTCGGCCCAGAGAAATGAAAATATCCTGAAGGCATCTAATATTATTCAGTAAAACAAACAAATCTTCGAGTGGTCACTGACTTTAAGTGGACAGCAATACTCCACAATGGCTTTATTTAACAATTTAAACATATCGTGCTGCATTGATAGTTCAAAGTTGGAGATTTTATAGCCAACTGCTATATAACTGCCCACTTTTCTAAATCCTTGTCTGTTTGGTAAGGTCTGTTCTCTAACAGCCCCTGAGTTATTCCGGGAACAGGTGTATTTATATTGACCTCTTGTGATATTTTAATTGCATACAGGCAAACTCCATTAAATTTAAATTGATCCTTATGGGTAAGTTCTGGATGGCCAGATGAAATGACTTTTAAGTGGCCATAAATGGAAGTGAATTGGATGCTAGTGTTTATTTAGGCAGCTTTTAAGACTTTATTATGGGTCTTTGTATGGGGGGAAAAAAAGCTTACAGATGTAAGACTCTTTTACAGCATACCATTAACACCACCAACAGAAAACTGAATATTTCTTTGTCCATTATATACTGTACCAGTAAACTGGTGGTGGGATCACAGGCACCCCAGGCTGTTGGGACCAAAGGTTAGCCTGTCTGGTCTTATCTCACAAAAAGCCAATGCAGCACAAATTGTTTCTGGTTATGATAGAAAGGTATCATAACATCACGCACTGCATCACAGCCTGCTCTGTATCAGCAAGTAAAGAGTTCCTGATCCGTCCTTTAAATTCAACAGATCTTTATCCGACCAAGGATCTATTTGATATGCTGGACAAAAAAAGTCTAATCCATGGAGGCCCGACCGTGCAAACCATTTGTACCACTTAAACGATCCGTCTTGATACCAAACAACACAACACACCTTCAGAGGTCTTGTGGAGACAGAGCTGGTTTGGTGGCACAAGGGGAACCTACATAACAAAGAGCTTAATGTTTTAAGATTTTAATGTATATGGCTAATCAGTGAAAATGCTAATGTATACCGTGCAAATGTCTAAAAATGGCTGGATATATCGCTCAATTTGCCTATATCCATATATAATCACGCCTTATGACTATTAATGTTGAATTCCAGCTTTGTTTAGTGACTCTTTTAACTCTCAAATGACTCTCTGCCATTTTTTAATAAATAGTTTCTCATTATAATGAAACATTCTGCCATAAAATTGTTTCATTAACAAAATAACATTTCAACATCGGTGCAGCCGATCCTCTCGGTCAGACTGCTTCACACACGTCTGAAAGTCATCTGAAAACACACAACTCACAAGCAGCTCAGATGTTGAAAAGCAGTTTCCATGGCAGCATTTTGATTAAATTACACTGCAGGAGTAAGGGCATTACCTGCATCTACATAAAAAGAGGAAATGGTTGATATTTACAAGTCGGCTCTTGAGGTTTACTTACAAGTACTGATTCGTTTTTGAGAATGCCATATCACTATGCACAATGTAGGCAACCACAAGTAGACAAGGTTAAAATTGGTGAAATGTTTGTAATGCTTTCTAAGCTGTTAAATTTATTATTTGCCAACTGGTTCTAAAAAAAATTCTAAAACATTATAGTTACTAATATTTATTAATATCAAAATTGTGCAGAGCTGAAGACAGAATCACAAGGTCAAAAAGATATTTCTTAGCTTTTCTCTACTTTCTTATGACAGCAGTCATCCATTTCTCTCATTATGCTCCTGTTCTGCAGCCTGATCACACTCCACGTCCCTGACATAATGCTAATGCCCCTCCATTTTAGTTGACTTAACATCTGTCAGTTTTAAATGTTCCGGCATGTCTTTGAAAATATCACACTCTGATGTTTGAAAAAAAAAATTTCATAGCAAATGCTACAGTGCACACACTGCAACACAAATCCTCAATCTCTTTTAATAAGTCATCTGCGGCTATAAATATCAAAACAGCAAAAAGGTCTTGAGGGCTCGCTCATGTGTAGCATGACGCACTTGTCATGCTCTGTGACAATACCTGTCTCTGATCTGAAGGAACGCTAAGTTATTTAGTTAGATTTAATCTCATGTGAGTACGCCTCTGATTCCCCTACTTAGACCATCAGAGCACAAATATTAATTGGAAAAATAACTCCTGCTTAACCGCAATAGATTAAGGCAAGGTAACATAAATTAAGCAGTATGTTAATGTGTACTGCCTTCTGCAGTGTACAATGGAAAGCTTGTAACTGTCCATGAACTGAGAAAATGTTTTCATTTAAATTGAGGTTCTCTGGAATTATTTTCTATTCGGAAACAGTGATAATATGCTTCAACAAAGCTCAATGACATCAAACGAAATAAAACAAGTGTTAATCTAAGAGCTGCAGAAGCCTACCGAAAAAGGGGGGGGGGGGGAATTAAAGGCGGAATTAATTCTATTTGTCTTGGACTGGTAATGCGGTAATGTGATTTGCCATTTTGCAAACCAGTAAAATGGTTGGGCCAATGTCCACAACATCACATCAGTGAGTAAAACTGTGTGTTAATACTGCATGAGGGCATGAGGAATAAAACACATTCTGGATGCCCTGTTATTGGACAACAATCAGTGATGGGGTTGTGTGATGTGTCATGTCAGGTTTTATTAGAACAAATGGATTAAATGTATTAAATAAAATTTTTTTTTAGAAGATTTAGAAGCTGTTAAACACACATGAGATTTTTACATATAGAAATACAATACATAGACAAATTTCTTTATAAAAGTATAAATCTCAGATGTGTTTAATAGCTTATATATTATTATTATTATTATTATTATTATTATTATTTATTTTTTTCTACAGAGATGGTTGTGACAGTTCATTACTAACCTTTCAGGTTTTATTAATGCAAAGAAACAAAAAATAATCCTATTATTCCAAGCCAAAATTTTACTCTTCTGAAAACGAGTAACATATTTTACACCACTGCACATTTATTTGAACATGGCTGTTTAAGAAATGATAAATTACTCACTGCACCAGTTTACATTAAAAAAAATTTTGTCAGATGAAACATATTATTCACTACAGTATTTATCTAACCAAAGGCTCTATTAATATACTAAAACTATAATAAGCAAGTAGTTGCTTATGTAAATAGGGTTACAGTAAAGTAACCCGAGACGTTCCCTTTCAAAAGCTACACTCGATGCTGCGTAAAAACGCTATGGGAATGAGAATACCAACTCCGGCGCACTGCAAGTGTCTGGACCCCCAGGGTTGTGTAGTGTGCGCACAGTTCCCCCAAGGAGTCTAGACATAATTCTGGGATGCTGACTCGAGGACCCCCGAGCCTGGCATCCAACTATGAAATCTGA
>JAOVVB010000046.1:9232314-9244861 GCA_028570985.1 Heterobranchus longifilis
AAATTGACCTGAGGATGTTTCCGGTTCATGCCTATTTATAACCTCCAGGTGCACCTAATCGAATGACGTCACCTGACTGAGGTTATATATGCCAAAATGTTTGGCGTGTTTGACACACATGCTTCAACAACCAATCACGCAAGGAGCGTTCCTATAGCGTTTTCATGCAGCATCGAGTGTAGCTTTTGAAAGGGAACAATTTTGCATGCATCACACAATTTATTTCATTTACTGTTTTCCTGTAATAGCATGCTCTGTCATGTTATATTCCTATATTACTAATTGTTTTAAAAGCTGCTTAAATAAAGGACCAAAATCAAACCATTTCTTTCTTCATATGACCTAGAAAAATAAGTGTTTATGCTTTTGTTCCATCCTGCTTGGATTACTATAATGCCTTGTCTGTTGGGAAAAGCCAGTCATCTGTAGCATATCTCTAACTACTTTTAAAGCTTTTAGATGAAAAGATCATATTCGCCTGATTTTAGCTTCCCTTCATTTGCTTCAGTTAATTTTATGCTTTGATATAATACGATACTATTTGTTTCTAAAGCCCTAAATACATTGCAACATTTCCTTTGCACACATACTGCTTCTAGACCTGTACAGTCCCACCACACTACACAATTACTGCAGTCTGTTCCTACACATACATCTTAACTAAAAACAGAAATATAATGATGCATTTGCTGTCACAGCAGATCAGCTGCTTTTCTAATCAGTGCACAAAGTATAGTGTTATTCCATAATTACATTCAATTTTAATTCAATTCTTATTTATGTTTTTATATAATAGAGTGCTTTTAACAATGGACACAAAGAGCCCTACAGAAATTCTGGATATAAATCTAAAATAAAAATTGCAAACATATAGCCTTATGAATTGAGCCAGTCTCTAAGGGGAATACATTCTTATTTGGGTGATCCTGGACAGCATGACCATAAATAAATATCTTCTATGGTCAAAAGTGTAACTGCAAAGTAATTTTTTTTATTATGATTTACTATGAAGTCCAATCAAATTCAGTTCAAAGGACTTTTGAATGTTTAATGTCTTTTAATGAAATTGCTTTCAAGCAGCACATATAAGACAATCCTCAGTAGCTATGAGTGGTCTACGAGTGATGAGTACACCAAACAGAAATGAGGCATCGGGAAAGATCAGGCAGGTCTTAAAAACAGAAGGGGTCAAGATCATCTCAGAAGTATCTCAGGAGCGCCATGTGTAGCTTGACAGTCTGGAATAGAGAGGAGGGTCCCCTGGGAGGTAAAGCAGACAGCCATTGCAGTGTGAGCAAACCTGAGTGAATGTTAGAGAATGGGTGATGACAGCAACCATCTATTCTAGTTCACAAATAACTTTATGCCTGTGATTCCTTCTCATCTGCTTTTTTACCTAAAATATTTCACAAAATGCTTGACTAAACAAGTCCGATTTTAGCCCAGACTCAAACACTATATCTACACTAATTGAAAGATTGTGCCTGAACCTATCCAAACCTCCTATACAATGGCTATGCAGGTTGCGTAGGGCTCTGCACACTGCATAAGGCCTCCCTCATGGTTCATAGGGAATTCTGAGGGAATGAATAGTAACTATCCTCCAGGACTCAAAAAGGGAGAAAAAAAACAAACCTCCATTAGCGTGAACTGTGGCAACAGCAGTCCGGTACGCCAGTATTTTCCATTTTAAGGTCAGCAATAATAGACAAAGACATTGTTTTTGACTAAAGAATGTCTTCATAAACATTGTTATGGTGAAGCACAACTATTTATTACGCTTGATAAACTCCAACAGGCAGCGGTATTTAGATTACACCTTAAAAAAAATTATCCATTTTTGCATCATGTGAATATGCGTTCATATTTTTGTGTACCAAAACTCGCTTTTCAGCAACAACCTCTGTTACCATCAGTGCAGACAATATGGATGTGATGGCCCTCCACACATAATTTTCAAACAAGACAACAATTAGCCTATCTAGTCTGTCTCTGCTTCGACGTTTAGTTATGTAGAGTAACGGGAGCTTGAAAATAGAATAGAAGAAAATAACAACTAAGGCTTTCTTCAGTTAGAATGTTTACCAATTGAACATGCAGTCCATCATCACAGCATGGTACTGCACAGTATTACAATAAAAACACGGTACAAATTCTAGCATCGTATTGTCGCTAGGCAACAATATCAAATGTGAGCAGCACCTTCCGGCAGGATGCCATCCTGCCCTAACAAGTCATTCCATACGCTTTGGTAAAGCATGAGTGCCTCTGTATGATTTGATTGAACTGTGCTGTAGAAATAAAACGTACTGCTTTAATTGCTACTTACTTATTATGCTTGACAAGGAGAAATATTCAAACATTGTGTCAAGTCTAGTCCAATTGGCTAAGACATATAAGCTAGGTGCTTAAAATAAGATGTAAAAGTTCTAAATTAACTATCATTTCTCAACAACTAAGGTTGTTGTCTAACTATAGATTGTGGAAATTGCAGTGTATGTATTGTATATATTTTTTTTTAAGTGACACTTGCTCAATGGCAGCTTGGCAATGTTGTATCTTCTCAATCAACTCAGTATGTGGTTGGATCTGTAATCCAACCACTAAATTGCAAACTAATGCACTAGGAGAATTCCATCCATCCATCTAGGAATCACTGCAGTCCAACTAGGAACCGTTGAGGCCAACGGTGATCACTGTATTTATTCCCATTTGTATGACTGTGGAACATTTGGGATTATCCTAATCTGCATGTCTTTGGACTATGTGAGGAAACCAGAGAATCCAGAGGAAACCCACCAAGTACAGAGAGAAGATGGAAACTTTATGCACACAGACCCTGAGGCGTGAATCAATCTTGGGACCTGGAGGTGCAATGCGACAGTGCTAACCACTAACCCACCGTGCCGCCACAAGGAGAATTGGAATGATGAGCAAATCTTCCACATACATGATCTCACCACCTTAATAAAGTTGCATTTGCTCTGATTGACAGGAGAAAAAAAATAACACCACCTCTCCCACCCAGAGAGCATGGCCAATTATTCTCTCTTGGACTCCTGTAGCATTACTGGAATTCAAACTTGTGATGTCTTGAGAATAGGGAGAACATATTTCCCTTCACATTTTACACAGTCTTCACCCAAACATTGTTAATTTGAAAAACATGATCCTGGCACTCACTTAACAGTGATTTATATTGGGAATTCCATTGGGAACAGTGAACAGTTAGTCATGCTCTTTGTTGATCTAGTATTCTGTTTCCTAATTGAAGCCATCAAAGAAGGCTAATAATACTCCATCCAATTTGTTTTGGATTAGTCCGGTCCATGTGGTCGGCGACTGTGTGGCACTGTTAGCTCAGTTTGTGGTGGAGAGGGATGGCAGGAGCTATTGCCCCCTAATGCCTCCAACCATCTGGCTACAGCCGGTTCATCTCTTCCTGAAAAGAGGCACTGCTGTGCATACACAATAATTACAGAGCTACAGAGCACCCAAGCATGGCAGACTGACTGCATCCTCTCAGTAGTAGCTTCCCAATGGACTCATCTCCATCTCTTGCTCACACTTTCACTACTTTTCTTTTTCCTGCACATTTTTTCTACTTCATTCTGTCTCTTATTTAGTCCCAACTGGTGAATATTTATGAGCTGAAATGTGTGGTAGCAGCACTTACTGGCCACTGACGCTAAAGTTCTCAGATGATGCATGCTGTGATCAGTGTGATCCGCCTGCAGTGCTGCAGAGAGGAATGGGTCACGCTTACACATGAAGAACTGACATGGAGCTCAGTGAAGTGATTAGAGCAAAGAATGGCTGCCAAAAAAATGAAAGTGCAATCCAGAAGATTATTTTTCTGAATGTTGTAACACAGGGACAGACTATTGGTCTGAGGGACAGTATTTTGTTTTTTGTGTCAGGGGCAAAACCTAGACAAATTCCAATTCACATTCAAATTTTATTTGTCTGATACAACACTTAACACAGTATGACAGTGACATTCTTATACGACTGTCCAGTACAGAAATTAGAAAAATATGTCAGAAATATAGAATTACACTACACATTTTTCATTCATTCATCTTCTATACTACTTATCATGGGTGCCTGGTGCCTATCTCAGGGGATAGGACATGGACAGGGTGCCAATCTATCACATGGGACACACACACACACACACACACACACACACACACACACACACACCATGTGCAATTTGGCCAATTACCCTACTCTGTATGTCTTTAGACTGAGGAAGGAAACCAGCCAAACACAGGAAGAACATGCAAACTCCACGCACACAGAACCAAGGTGGGAATCGAACCCTCGACCCTGGATATGCGAGGCCACATTCCCAAATAAGAAATTTACACCAGTAAATACAATTAAAGTTATAGAATTTGCAATAAAAATTTTTTACTTGAAATTAAGTTATAAAGTAAAATAGAATGAAAGAAGACAATCTGATTGCACAGGAACATGGTTTTAAAAAAATGAATTGTAAAATGTGAAAAGTAAAAAGATATACACTAAAAGTACAGCATGTGTAAAATGTGGTCGGAAAAAGAAATCATGAATGAAGAACTTAGTGAAGTTGTATAGTAAAAAGGTCAACAGTTAAAGAAATAGTTTTGTCTAATTGGAACTAAACAGTTGTGTGTTCATAAGAAAACCACTTGTTAGTAAGAATAATCATAAAAAAGGCTTGAGTTTGCTAGGGAGCATAAAGATTGGACTTTGGAGCAATGGACAAAGGTCATGTGGTCTGATGAGTCTTATTTCAAACGATAAGCCCATTAGGGTAAGAAGGGAAGTGCATGAAGCGGTGCACCCATGATGGAATGATCTCTTAGAGTGTGCAACTTTATTTTTTGACCCGGCAGTGTATTAATAGTGGGATATATTCTGTGAAGCTCTAAATAGGTTCCAGGAGGTTTGTGAAAGGTACTTAGTATTTTTTTTTTGTACATAGAAGTAACCAACCATAAAAGTGTTTTTTTTTAAGTCATAAAAGAAACCTTTTTTTTAAGTGATAAAAGAAACATTTGAAAAGAAGTGCTTCGAATCCTGACAAAATAAAGCCAAAAAACACCTGTTTATTCCTTTTTTGTTTTTGTTGTTGTTTTTTTTAATACCAATCTGTCTTTTTTTCCAGTACATGGAAATGAACATGGCAAGTGCTCTTCACTTCTCTTCATTTCCTCATCTATTCAAAATCACTGTAGCAACATTTATATGGTGCTTACTGTCTTATTCTGCAGGTTGCCCTAACAGCAGTTGTTCTGGATGGAAACCATGTCATGCATACAGTATATCCCTTCAATATAATCACCTATTGTGTAAAGAATACTGTGTTATTATGTGTAAAATGTATACATTTATTACAAGAAAAGCATCACATTATTATGAGTAAAAAAACACATTATTGTATTCAGACAAAATGTCATGTTATCAGAAATACACAGCACATACAAGATACAGTAAATATGTTATAGAAGCAACATGTCTTTTTTTTATCACACAGCCTGGTTACTGCTTATCAAGTTATCCTCTTGAGACCTGAATGACCTCATATGAGCACATGACATTTTCTCCCAATAACATTGTCTATATATCCTTGTACGGTCCTCATATGAGAAGGTATATTTCTTTTGCCAGACGTCTTATTGTTTGTAGACATTGGTTAAGTTAATAGCCATCAGGTGCTTATAAAGAGAAACATAGAGGTGAGGTGAGGGTCAAATTTTATTTCATGGTTCGCTTAGATGTCCGAAACATTTTAATGTCATTGAGCAGTGTTAAAGGCGCCGTCATTAATATACTGTATGGACATTATTAAGGGATCCTCAATTCACAACATGTATATGATGCAATAGATGGCCAGACTTATTGGAGGTTGCTTTATTTCTCGCTGGTCACCTAGAACAATATGGGTAACTTTATGGTTGCAAATTACAGGATATTAAATGTCTACAGGATGGGTAACAACATAGAACATAGAAAAAAAACATGGAATTCCTATGGAGTTGAGTTGAGACACAGAAGTCACATTGGATGTAGATTGTACTGTACATCAAGCCTATTTGTAGCTTTTCACCGACCACCGTTAATCACACACTATTTCCTCTTAGCAACGTGATATTTGTTAAAATAACATAGTATATCCTCATAATAATGCTATAATGCTGTTTCCCATAATATCATGATTTTATGGAATATCATAATATTTTTTCTCATTAAAACATGATATTTACATGCCATTTTCATATAACGAATGGCAGTGCAGAGCTTCCATAGTCCTGCATTACTGCACAGTGTGAGTTTGTTTCTAACCCATAAACAATTTTTTCCTACACATCAGTTACTCTTTGTCACCATTATGTAGTGAGTCTAGACATAAAGCTATTACGCACACGCACACACGCAGGAACACTCTCATTGAAAGATAGAGAAGCACCGTTCGCGACGGATATTTTATTTCAAGTCAAGTGTTTCAAGTGTGTAATTATTGCTCGTCTCTTTTGAAAAGCTGACACGGTAAACACAAAAGATAGCTGTTTTGTTCCAAAACCATACAAAACCTGCAAGTGTTTGTGTCCCTTTGTGCACTTTGTCATTTGACTGGACAATGTGTGCTTAGTCGTTTCGCTTCTAATTTCTGCTACAAAGTCATTCTTATCTCATGAGACCTCAGTGTCCTCATATAAGGACATCACATTTTCTCCCAACTACTGTACACACACAGTGTGTGTATCCTTGCAACATCCTTATATAAGGACTGTTGGTTATTACACTTTAGCAAGACTTATTTCCTTCTGTTTGAAGACTCTGATCATGTTATCAAGTGCTAAAAGCAGAAACAGTCAGGAGAAATTGTGAGGAGCACCCACATAACGGTTTGGGTTGAAACTGTTGAAAGGTTAAAAAATGAATGAAAATATACAATTCTAAATATAATCATTGTTTTATATAGAATATTATAGACTCGAGAGTCTCTTGGGGAATGCCATTCAGAGCTCCTTTGACAGCTGTCTGGTACTTCCTTCCCTTTTTTTTTTGTTGTTCACATCATGTTATGTAAGGTGTGACATTTTCTCTACTGACACCATGTCTGTGAATTGGCATCAAGCCCATGCCTGAGTATCTAGTGGGTTTTAAACTTTAATGGTGTGAATTTTTCATAGAGAAAATCAGAGCTGGCTAGTAAGGTTTTGGGGAATCACTAGGGATGAAGTAAATCAGTCAGTCAGTTCAAAAAGAAGCAAAGTTTAATCAGTGTTAAAAAAAATCTGATCATTGTTGCATCTTTCTCTGTATTTCAGTGTAGAGGTCTGTCGATAGGAAATTAGTGAGGTGTAATGAGCATGTCTAGACAAGCTGGAGTGAGCATGTCCTCAAAATGACCACAAAACATTAAAAGGAGGTTACGTCTCTCTCTCTCTCTCTCTCTCTCTCTCTCTCTCTCTCTCTCTCTCTCTCTTTTCGCAGTAAGAAGAAACCGAAACATCATGACTTGTCTGATGGAGCTTTATGCTTGCTTTCCTCTGTGCCAAGGTCTGCTGGCTGCTGAAGGCCTTCTGTCACATGTTCTCTCTCTGCGGAGGTCAGAAGTCTGCCTAACACGTCATGAATGATTTATTCCGAGGTATTAATCTTCACTTCTCAATATGCAGTCGACTCGCTCAATTAGCAACAAGGTTCTGCACACTGTCAAAGCGCAGAGGAATAGACATCTGAGCCACGGCTGCTCTCACACATACAGCCATGTGCTGGGAACTTAAAAAAGAACATAAATAAATAAAAATATAAATGCATTAATAAAAATGGTCAGTTTCTCTTCCCTGGGGTAATATAAATATATATATTTTCCCGAACTCTCAGCTCTTGTTTGGGAAATCTTTCCACTTCTCTCTTTTATCATTTTAATCTTCTGGGTCTGTGCCATCAGGCCGCCTGGCAGTGAAGAAAAAGAGGATATATAAATATGCATAGCGTTCCAATTAGTTTGGAGGTGAGTAAATAATGACACTTAAGGTGGAGATTGAGGATATGTTAAAACACATTTGGTAGGTAAATGGAGCAGCGATAGAGTCTTATCGAACTTATAATGCATTTTTAATGTTAATTAACATTTGACTTTTTTTGCATTTTAATTTCTACACCTTGCCTGAAAAATGCTCCAAATGCATTATAATTTGTGATGAATGTCAAGAATTTTGAATCTCAAGGCGAAGTCAAATCTTCTGGAAGGCAACAGTGTGTTTTTGCAATGTCATTAAAGGTTTAACAATGTGTCGATGTTTTACTTTAATTACATAACAATATAAAGTAATGTAAGAATGATTAATTAAAAAATAAATTAGCTTGATTTAACAAGCTATGTATTACTGCTAATGTGTATTATTTTAATTTTCATGAGAGCAGAAGCAACATGCTGCTCCTTTCTACTTTTCTACAACATGCTTCTCCCTTCTATATACAGTATATAAAAACACACACTAGCCCATGCATTGAGGATACCTTGCTCACCCCCTATGGACCCCCTTTTGGCCTCTGAACTGCCTTTATTAATTATTCATGGCATACTGTAGATTCAACAAGATGCTAGAAGCATGTCTTAGTGATTTTGGTCCAAATTGACATGATAGCATCACACAGTTGCTGCAGATTTGTTGGCTGCACATACTCGATGCATATTTCCCGTTCCCGTTATTTCTTAATTTAAGTTTTATGACATGAAACATTTTGTCAATCGCTCAGACTTTGTCTATACTGCTTAATCAGGTTTAAACCAGGAGACTTAGGGCACGAGGCAGGGTACACCCTGCAGTGCCAATCCATCACAGGGCACACACACGCAGACACACTCACACAATCTATGGACATTTTGGGGACACAAATTAACCAAATCTGCATGTCTTTGGACTATGGGAGAAAACCAGAGTACCGGGAGGAAACCCACCAAGCACGAGGAAAACATGCAAACGCCATGCACACAGAGGCAAGATTCTAATCCAGACACTGGAGGTGTAAAGCGACAGTACCAACCACTAAGCCACCGATGGCACCTGCTGGTAATATAGGGATGGTTATGGTCAGTAGTAATGGTAGGCTATGCCATTTAAACAGTGCTCAATTGGTTTTAAGGGGCCCAAAGTGTTCCAAGAAAATCTCCCCAACATCATTACACCATTACCAGAATCCTGAACCATTGATACAAGGCTGGAAGGATCCATGCTTTCAAATTTTCACTCTACCAGCTGATCGTTGCAAAAGAAATCAGGACTCATAAGACCAGGCAGTGTGTTTTCAATCTTCTTTAGTCTAATTTTGGTGAGCTTATGTGAATTGTAGGCACAGTTTCCTGTTCTTAGCTGACAGGGGTGGCACACGCTGCTGTAGCCCATTCTACTTAACGGTTCGCCATGTTGTGTGTTCAGAGATGCTCTTCAGCATGCTGTTACCTTTCTATCAGCTCAAACCAGTCTAGACATTCTCCTCTAAGCTCAGGCATCAAGCTAAAGCTAATCTGGGTTGTTTAACACCTTTTCGTTAAATACATAATTCCATACTTTCACATATGATATACAATGTTAAAAATATACATGCATGAGTATCTCAGGTCAACAGTTCCCTTTAGCAGATCACACCGTCTGTCATCTATTAAAAAAAAAAAAGCATACACTATAAGGGAGACTTTTTTTTCACTAGTATGTCATGGTCTGCCTTACCTTGATCACATAATTCATGTTTTTTTTTGTTTTTTTTTTTACCACCACCACCCTGGACAAGAGATATAAAGTCCTTACACAGGGCGCGGTGCAGTGAGGTTAAATAATACCAAGCGATGGTAATGTGAAGACCATGGAGCATGTTTCAAATGCATTTTAGTGAGACTCAGCCCAGCAAAGTCAGAAGCAATGTGTACAAATTCAGGTTCAACGACCAGGAGCACTGTTATTAATGTGTTGTATTGTACAAGCACAGCCACAATGTCAACGCCCAGACCGACCTCACCTCGGTGAAGACTGCAGGGGATGACTTGAGTGCTTCTGAGATGAGATACAGTATAAGGATTTTCTCATAGCAGATCAGGCTGGTCTCTTCAGTCCCATAGGTACAGTTTGAGTAGAGATAGTAATTCAGTTGTGGCTTCACCGCAACCACAGCTAGAAAAAAGACTGAGGAAGGGGCTGCTTTCATTCACCTCCTTTCATTCTAGATTTATTTTACGGATAAATGAAAATATACTAAAATTTAGGTCAATTAGGTATATAAATCCATTAAGCACTTAAAATACAACATGTATCTGTTCTGTGCTTAAAAATAAAATAAAAGATCCAATATTCTCTTTTTTCCCTTTCCGGATTTCAAGTTCAAGGGGGAAAAAGCTGTTTGAAATTCAAGGTGGCTCCTGAGATGCAGGGAGCTCTAAGGTGGTGTGCTTGCCTGATACATTTAAGTGTTTTTTTCACAAGATTTTTATTTCATTAGCAGTTACAGAGCGTTAACATAAAGATAATGTTTATGCACTTATTAAAGACATAAAACTAAATGGCAATTAATGGCATGTTCCTTGATCATCTCCCTGTGATACTCTATCATGTCTGTGATGGCAGCTACACTGTGTTTAAAGCGAAACACCAGCAAAGGGTGATAAAAACCACCTAGCACCTTATTGGCACACAACTACCAGCCATGGAACACATTCACCACAGTAGATGTCTTTGCAGAGCACACAGCATCATCAGGGTCTCCGTCAACCCAATAGAAGGTACAGGAACATTCACACCAAAACCAGCAGGTTCAGGTCCAGTTTCATTCCTACAACCATCATCATTAACCATTAAAATTCATAAATCTTAAACCATTAACTTTATTACCTGTAATTAATTTCACAAATCTGTCATTGTGAACTTTTATCATATTATCCGTAGTACCAGTCAAAAGTTTGGACACAAGTTTGGATTTATTTCCTACATTCTGTAACAATACTGGATTAAAAAAAAAACATGAAATAACAAATGTGGCATTATGTAATTAAGTAACAACAACACCAAGTGTCAGTTGTTGTTTTAAGACATGAAAGTCAGCTGTTTTTGCAAGAACAGTACTGTGTCAAGTGCGTTTGTAAAACCCATCAAGCACCATGATGATGAAACTGTCTCTCATGAAGACCTTCCCAGGAAAGCAAGACCAAAACGTAACTCTGCTGCAAAGGAGAAGTTCATTTAGGGTCAGAAATCATCAATTAACAAACAGCACCTCAGATTAGATCCATTATGAAGGATTTACAGAGCATAAGTAGCAGATACATCTCAACATCAACTGTTCAAAGGAGATTATTGCAAATGATATAAAAATTCCTTCAGCATTGCTTTACAGTGTAAAAAGAAAAACAAATGCTGGTAGATTCTGGACTGCATTTTATTGATCAGTACTTATACTGTGCAAGGACAATAAAGATCTATATCGATCTATCTATCTATCTATCTACAGTATCTATCTATCTATCCGTCCATCCATCCATCCATCCATCCATCTCCCTATTCATCTATCTACATTCATACGTATGGTCATTTCCACTATGTTAAATAAACAATGGGCTGCTTAAGAAATCAGCAACAGATATGAGAAAGAAAGAAAACATGAACGGAGACAAAAGCCATAAAGAAGGAGATAAATGAAGAGAGACAGACATGGATATACACAAAGGATGCACACATGTTTAATAGCAAATAGGGCCACTCAAAGAATGAAAGAATTAGAGATGAAAAAAGAAGAGAGAGAGACAAAAAACATGAGACAAATGAAGAGAGACTAACATAAATATACACAAAATGGCAAGTTATAAAGAGTTGGATAGATAGAGAAAAAACTCCTGTGTGACTGGGACATTAGGAGTGTATTGCTATTCTTATTACACTACATCCATGTTAAGCTGCTCATCTGTCTCTGACTGCTGTCCATTCTCCTCCAGTGCAGCAGCTTCTCCACTCACTGCCTGATTAAACCAGGAGTGGCAGGTGGTCTGTCCTCCTCGGCTAGCTCATGTTTACTTAAACTATGCTACAGTATACACAAGGTCAAGAATAAAGACTTCATGTAGAGATGTCTGAGAGGGTTGCGAGAAGATGAAGTGTCCTTCACAAGCTTGAACAGTCTCTGTAGATTTGCACTGGCCATCTTGTACTGGTGTTCTAGTACTCCAGCTGGTGCGGCTAAACATTCATGGCAATTTCCACAACTACTGGGAAAAGATCGGCAAAGAGCTGATCACGTAAGCTACAGTAACGAGTTGTTGATAATACACAATTAAACAATAGAAATCATTTTGATGCCTACCGTATCTGCAAAGAGAAAAAGAAGTAAGACAAATATTATATGTGAGACCATTAAATATGAGTTAAGGATTGAGAGGTTAGCATGCTATGAGATACTTTAAACGAGGTAATGTACTTAACCAGTCACAGGTTTAGTGACATACACAGTGAAAGTATGTTGAAAATGGATGAATCGATATATGTAATTTCTATTACATGATTGT
>JAOVVB010000046.1:9246435-9258104 GCA_028570985.1 Heterobranchus longifilis
TGATCACGTGACGCTCGGCATCAAAACAAGAAGCGCATGCGTGATACATGATACTCGGTACTCGTAAACCAAGACTCATTCATTTTCCAAGTCAAAATTTATTAAAAATATTTTATCGTCTTGCGGAACACTTGCAATCTGAGGTTTCACTATATCAATAAAATACTGTATATTGTCTTTTAGCATTGGCTGCAAGACAACATCCATCATTTACATTTACATCTAACACACAGTATGACAGTATGACTGCACAACAATCCCTGTAATCCGTTATTACCCAAATCAGGATGGGTTTCTCCCTCAAGGTTTTTCCTATTGCCATCTTAGGAAGTTTTTCCTTGCCACTGTCACAACAGGGGCAATCTGATTATTTTGATTCATACACACGTTCTCACATTTCATACACATTCCCATATTTCAAATCACAATTTGGGAGATTAACCCAAATATCGAAGAAGCAAATAGGCCTTTAGTCGTCATTTAAAGATCAGCAGAGAGGAACCTACTGTAGGTGCCAGAACAGAAAACAGTCTACAGTAGACGCACGTCTTCCTCGATCTTTGAGAGATGGCAGGACTAGTCGAGCAGTACTGGAGGATCGGCAGAAACGTGATGCACTGCAGGGTGTGACTAGAGCTGAGAGGTGTTTTGAATTTGATGCAGTCAGCTACAGGAAGCCAGTGCGGGGAGCGAGGAGGTGGGGTGGTGTGGGAGAACTTGGGAAGGTTGAAAACGAGACATGCAGCTGCATTCTGGATCAGTTGCAAAGGACGAATGGTGGACAGAGGCAGACCTACTAGGAGTGAGTTGCAGTAGTTCAGGTTTGAAATAACAAGAGACTGAACAAGAACCTAAGTAGTCTGTGCATAAAGAAATGGGCAGATTCTTCTGATGTTGTAAAGAAAAAATTGACAAGAGTGAGTAAGGTTGGCAATGTGTGGGAAAAATGACAGTTGATTGTCCAGAGTTACCCCAAGATTGCAGGCAATGACTGAAGGAGTGATCCAACTGTTGTCCAGGGAGATCACAAGGTCCTGATGCGAATAAAACCCCATGGGATGAACAGCAGTTTGGTTTTACTGAGTTTCAGCTGATGAGCCGTCATCCAGGATGAGATGTCTGCCAGACATCTGAGATCCGGGCGGAAACCGTTCTGAGGGAGGAAAGGAGAGAATAAGTTGTGTATCATCGGCATAACCATGGTATGAAAAGCCGTGGGATGATAATTTGATGCATAACTTGATGTCAAATTGCAGAAGAGACGTATCTGTCTGTGGGAACTGTACACACAATCATTCACCAACACCACTTGCAAATTACAGGAACTCGGCTAGAGTTATTGCCACATCCCCTGTACGGTCCTGACCTTGCTCCAAACTGTTTCCACATGTTTGGGTGATTAAAGGAGTCCATGGGAGGCCAGCATTTCAGACGTGAAGCAGGCAGTCTGATCATGACTAGTGTAGCAGGGGATTATATAGAGAAATAAGTTACTGATAGGTTTTAGGGTTTTTTTAGACATCTCAATCAATATCATGATCAGCCTTTACTGTTTATTCCGCACATAGTTTGAGTCAAGTTAAAGTAGGCTAATGGAGGTGGAATGAAGGCTGTATTTACACATAAGCAATCATATTTGTGAGCAACCTGGGTATACTGACTTAAACAAATATTGCCCTTGAGCAGGATTAAATCGCTGTTTTTAACACTAGTGTTAACATCATTGTGAATATTAAGCAAAGCTCTGCAAGATCCATATAAGAAAAAAAGTTCAGCCTTTATTCATCACATATACAGTACATTACTGCACAGTGAAATTCTTTGTTTTTCCCAATCCCAGCTTCTTGTTAGTACGCTGGGGTCAGAGCGCAGGATCAGTCATGATACAGCACCCCTGGAGCAGACAGGGTCAAGGGCCATGCTCAAGGGCCCAACAACTAACTCAAAGCTTTAACACCCTGAGCCACTACGAACCTAAAACAAATGACATCATTAGCAATATTTCATTCAGAGAACATACTTCTACATGTAATTCACAGCAAACATACTGTATGTACATTGTTGTTAACATTAGCACAACAAGAAGAAGATTCGCTTTCCAAAAAAATATCAAGGAGTTAATATTGGAAATGTTCATTACCCACAGCATAAACATCTCCAGAACTTTTTCGGCATTACAATGTCTGGATTTATGAAGATACATGAGTTTGCATTTTATAACCCCACTCGTGTCCTCCTTCTAGATAGTCAATTACTCTCAGCTACTGCAGGTTACTCTGCTTTTACACTAATGTAATACATTGCATTGTAGTCAGATGCATCTTACATACATTGTAATTATGAATGTGTCATGCCATGCAAATCCAATCTGACCAAACAATCGGAACGAACATTGTACCTTGTAAGGTGATTGTAGGATTTTGTTAGTGTGTGGCATTTTTAGTTCTGATAAGAAAGGTTAGTACATACATATGTATGTATAGCTCACATCACACAAATCACGCACATGACAGCACATAAATTAATTCTATTTGAACTAGAATATATAAAATCAATTTTTATATTTTAATAAAGTGGTAAAATTGATATTCAGACACTAAGCAATCTGCAAGCAGAATCATGTTCAACAGAGCTGTCATATAATATTTACTTAACAGTCAGTTAAATGGTTTCATTGAATAAAATTCATGGGGTCTATGCATGAAGATATTTTATTAGTTTAGTAGGCAATATTTACCAATAGGTATTAAAAAAAAAAACCCCAGCCCTACCACCAAATGAGAAGCAGGCTTATAGAATGGTTATGTGTTGCAAAAGTGATTAAGGTCCCCATCACACACACACGACAGGGACCATGACGTTCTCCATGATTGTATTTAAAAGCAGGAATCCTAGCTACGTCCCTGTCAGAATCTCAATGTGTCCATCATTTCACTAATTTCCTTTCATAATCACGTGTTCACCACGTCCAGTAACATTGAACCGAATTATTACTATTTCAAATCAGAATACACCACACTCTTACCTGGTGCTTAAACATGCCATAAACGAGGTACGCACCAGAAGAATGGAAGATGAACTTAATGCAATCTTCTACAACATAGCCTGTGCCTAACATGATCAGAGCACAAGCCTGCAGAGGTTGACATAGCAACATCCCTTTCAGAATGACATGTAATCTTTCCAGTGTGCACCATGCTTGTAGTATGTCAATGAAGTTGCTAAGAGGTGTTAGATAGCTGGTCAATGCAATAGTTACTATGTCCTTATTAAGTTCTTCCTGGGTCTCACTACGTATTCCATGTACTCACCAGAATTTTTTTTAACATTTCCAAAAATAGCACGACAGCTCCACATTAACACTAGATCCTTATAGTTTCTACTATGTTCCTGTCAAGTTTCAAAAATTCTTACTGCAATCAACCGATTTTTGTTTCAGATGTAGTGGGAATGTGGCTCAGTGTGAAGGAGGTGTATAGAAGGAATAGGTAGTAAAAACCCCATCCGGTAAATATTGTACATTACTTATAGTCCATGAGGACATTTGGTCAGAAAGAGAAAGATTGGCTTGAATGCCTTTATTTGTTTAACTTGGACGTAATATTAAAAGAGAAAAAAACTCAAAAGGCTAGTTTGTAAACCGAGTCATCAATTTTATGACATTTTTTTTATTTTCCTTCAGTCCATTTGTTTTTAAATGGGGCGAAATATCCACCGGCTGCAATTACACATCTCCAACAGTCTCATGAAAAATAACAATTTAGAAAATGAAACTCACCCTATGTGCCTTTGAAAGAAATAAATTCAGTCCATATTGTGTATTAATCACTGGTGAGAGAATGAATAATGGCAAAGAGAGAGCCTGGCTTCTCTTGGCAGGCCACTCACTGGGCTTTGGCCATGCAGAGATCTAGTGTGGTGTAAGTAAATCAGTGCAATCGTGGGTTGTTCTAAAAAGCATTGAAGGTTAAAAGCCAAAGAACAAATACAAAACACAGCATGGAAATGCAAAATGAAAGGACGCCACAACGGGCTTACTGTCTGGCTTTCGATTAATTAATGATGCATCAACGTGAGTGCAAATTTATAACAAGGCAATGAAGAAAAAAAAAGTCATATGGAACGTTGTGAAGTTTAAGGTACTGGGTGACATTTTTTTTTAGGAGCATTTGTCCCTTTTCTTCTGACATCACATGAAAGTGACAAAATTTAAACCACATCCATCCATATACTCAAAGGTCACATGGGAGCAGGTTGGGCAGATCAACATTGAAGCAATGTGACTTATTTAAAATACACACAGTGCCTTTTCTGTTTTTCATCTTTTGGTCATGATGTTTTTAAAGAATGCAAAATTTTGTTTATTTCATTATAAAAAAAAAATCTAATTGTAGCTGAAATTACAAGCTTTTAAATTACCTCATATAAAATATATAAAACAATTTCAGCCACTTCCAAGAAAAAACATGACAATTAACAAGCATATAAACCATGTTTCCCAATCAACTGGAATAAAGCCACCTTCAATAAAGACATGAACAGCAGGCCATACAATGGGTTGTGTCTCCTCAGCACATTATCAGCACCCAGCCATGGACTTTTACCTTGTTACTCTGAAACAGAACCTGTTGAACTACAAGTTCCTGACCGTTGCCCCATCACATTGCTCATCTCCTCCATCAAATCAACCCTCTCACACCACATCTGCACTCATAATGTATTCTCATTATCAGGCTTACAATGGACACTTCATCAGACACACCTGTTCAATTGCTTGTTAACGCAAATATCTAATCAGCCAATCACATGAGAGCAACATAATGCATTTGGGCATGTATGCATAATCAGGATGACCTGAGATTTTCACACACAACCATCTCTAAGGTTTACAGAGGATGGCCTGAAGGAGTTCTCTGGGAAACAATGCCTTGTTGATTCCAGAGGCCAGAGGAGAATGGTCAAACTGATAGAAAGGCATCAGTAATTCATTACAAATGAGATATGCTAAAGAGCATCTCTGAACAAACAACACATTGAGCCCTGAAGCACATGTGCTACAGCAGCAAAAGACCACACCGGGTGCCCGGTATCAGTTAGGAACAGAAAACTGGGGCTACAGTTCATATGGACTCACCAAAATTGGACAATACTGTATATGACTTGAAAAATGCTGCCTGGACCAATGAGTCTCAATTCCTGCAGCGACATTTTGATGGTGGGTTCAGAATTGGGCAGAAACAACATAAAAGCATGAGTCTATCCAGCCTTGTATCAATGATTCAGAATGGTGGTGGTGGTGGTGGTAGAGCAATTGTGTAGGGGATATTTTCTTGGCATACTTTAGCCCCTTTCATGTGCCATGTCACAAAGCTAAAATCAACTCAAAATGGTTTCTTGAATGTGACAATTTACAGTTCGCGTCATTTAAATAGCCTCTACAGTCTACAGATCCCAGTCCAATAGAGCACCTTTGGGACATGGTAGAACAGGGGATTTGCATCATGGATGTGCTGTCGACAAATCTGCAGCGACTGCGTGATGCTCTCATGTCAATATAGACCAAAATTGCTAAGGAATTCACCTAGATTCACCTTGTTGAATCTACAGGATGCTACAAAGAATTAAGGCAGTTCTGAAGGCAAAAGTGGGTCCAAGCCAGTACTAGAAAAAAAATGCCCAGTGAATGTACTGTATGTACCTTAGGAATATAATGCAATAATATTGTCTGTGTTTGCATCTTTGTCTGTTTAACCTAGAAATGAATGTGGACTATATTTGAAATTATAATACAAATTTGAGCATCAACATGTGTCAAACTGGGGTCCTGTAAGCAGTATTTGCTTTTAATGACCATTTAATTTTCAGAGAAAATTTTCTTTGAATAACAACGAAGACCAAAAAAATATTTACTTAATTCAGTTATTTTGTGCACAGTGCAGTGATGCAAACATTAGCAATAAATAAAAAAAATAATGTCATCTATGATTAGTGTCATGTTAATGAAGTTAGTGAATAATTCATACCTCTGATAGCTTGTTTCTGTCAAAGAAGTGCCACGGAGGCCCTTGACCACAGCTCGTAACAGTTCTCAGGGTCATGTTCATCATCATCATCATCATCATCATGTTCTTCACGCTGAAACGTAATTCGTTATAGTTGGTTGTGTTTTCAGTTATGTTTGCCTTGAATGTGTTGTTTGCTTCACAAGCTGATGATATTGTAGTTTGCTGTTGGGTTCGTTCTAACGCTAAAGCTAAGATCATGATCTTGTTCACATGTCTCAAACAGGTTTTATTCAGTTTGCTGTAAGACATTTAATAAAGTCACACCACCACCTGAATCTGTGCCTCTTCCACGTTCCCAATCATAGACTGTATAAAAAGAACTAAGAAGAACTTTCCATGATGTCACCCAAAGATTTTCTGAAGAGCAGATTCAAAGCTCAGTTTCAAACTGTGGGAGCTCTGGTTGTTGACATCTCAGCTTTGGAGATTTTCCAGCTTTTTGTCTTATCTAAAATGCTAAGGTGAGTAACAGTAATTTCAGTCTACACAGATGAAAAGTGAAGTTCACTGAATCCAAGCAGCTACAGTGATTCAGAGCAGACAGCTTTTTGTCTCTCAAACATTTTATTAAAATTCACGTGCATACATTTGTCATAGATGGAAAACTGTTTTTTTCCTCCAGGATGTAAATGTTTATATCTGTTGTAATGTTGGACATTTTGGTTCTACACTTGGCTCTATGGGGATTGACTCACTTTTGGAGTCAGCTCCCAGTGGTCATTTGAGGAACTGCATGTATTGTCATTCACTCATTATTCTCATTTTTCATAACTAGAGGTTGCCTATTGGATAGAGCACTAGACCCCTTTGAGGAGATATAAAAAAAATGGCATGGAGGTGCTGGACTACAGCTCCCCACGAGTACAAAGGCTAAAGAACAAAGTTAACAAGGTCATATTCTTTATCACTTGTTCTAGTTATTTGTCACTTTGTGTTACTATTTAACATGTTTTTGTAGTTACCCTTTATTTGAACATGTTATGTTTGCTTGGTGCTCTGCTGAGGATTCCTGTTATGTGTGTGCCGATACTAACAACGGTGCTAATGCTAAAGCAAGTTTGTGGTCTTTTTCCTGTGCCTTAGTAGTAGTAGTGGTAGTATTAATTCATAAATTTTTCATACCGCCTGTTTTGTTTTGGGTACAGTTTACCTTGGATGGGGTGACAAATGCATCACAGACAAACACATACCGTACACACACACACACAGACACATACTGTACATACACAAACAGAGAGACACACAGACACACACACACACACACACACACACACACACACACACACAATCATACACTACAGACCATTTGAAAAAAACAATCAGCCTTCAACAACATTTGTCTTTGACCCGTGGGGGGAACTGTAGTGTCCAGAGGAGAAGGGGAGAAGGTGCTCCATGCACACAAATCAGAGGCAGTAAAAGAGCAATAAAAAAAGAGTCTATTAAAGGAACATCTGTTTATACTTGTTTGTACTTGTAGTTAGGGTAACAGATGTCACAAACTTGTTTTTGGGACATAATACAAGAATATACAGAACAACAATGTGCGATTCTTTAATTACATTTTAATGTCTCATTTTGGGTGGCATAATAATTAACACTTTGGCCTTGCACCTCAAGGGTCTAGGGTTTAATTTCTGCCACTGTGTGTCTGTGTGCATGTGAGTTTACCATTCTCTCTTCTTCCTCTGGGTACTCCAGTTTCCTCCCACCATTCAAGGTAGCTAATTAGTGTTTCCAAATTACCTTTAGTGTGTGAGTGAATGTATGAGTATATGTCCTTGTGCTCTGTGATGGTGCAGGTGCAGTTGTGCCCTGCCTCGTGCTCCGAGTCCCCTGATATGAGCTCCAGGCCCCCGTGACTCTATAATTATATAATAAGTATAGAGGTGAGTGAGTTAAAGTGTTCTTTTTTTATTGTTGCTATAACATTAATGACTTAATATTAGGGGGAAAAATAGTTTATTATAATTCAGGATGCTTTAAATTAAACCTGTCTTCCTTTTGTATTCTTTATATACATATTCACTGCCTGTATACATTTTTTGGAAACATGTAGTATCCTCTATGACCTTGCATTTCAGTTTATTTAATTGTCTTCTACTTGTCCTTTGCACAATGAGAAATTTTATTTTGTTGTCCATAAACCCCGCCTGAAACGGTCAGATGCACGGTTTCTCAGGAACAAAAGAGTGAAATCTTCACCCCAGCCAAAACAAACAAACAAACAAAAAAAAAAACAGGACAAGGAATCTCAGTAAAATATGCCAGAGAACTGAAAATGATGGTTTTGCCTGTCAGAAATCTTGTGGGAATATTTATTTTGAATGCTCTGAATCAACTGATAAATAATTCACATGGTTTTATTGATTAATATTTCACAAGGAGAAAGATGGTGGAGAATGTTTAAGGCAAAAAAAAAATAAAAATAGTAGTCAATTCGGTGCTAGTTACCCTCGGCTGTTTCTTTCTGTCCTTTACTTTTGAAAACATGTGTCTGTGGGACATAACATGCTTGCCTCTGACTGTAACAAATGTAAATGAAAAAGAAATGGAATGAATATGTTCTGTGATAGACTTGTGTTTCCTCCAGGGTGAGTTCCTTTTTCATGGCCCTGATGCTGAGCTTCAGATTCAGGATATATGCCACAACCCTAGCTAAGATAAAGAATTTACAGAAGATGAATGAATGGATGGATTAATGAATGAATGAATGTGTACAACCTCACAAGTCAAAACAAATAAGGAAATAAAGAAATAAATAATATATTGAAAGAAGAAAAAATAAATTGTTACTTTCTTTACAGCTAATTATTAAAGAAATAATATGGTGTATAATACTCACTCATTTATTCCCTATACTGCATATCTTGTACAGTGGTATGAGGTGGGGTACACCCTGGATGGTGTGTCAATCAATCATAGGGCACAAGCACACACACACACACACACACACACACACACACACACACTCCCACACTCGGGCAATTCTAAAATGCCAGTTATCCTAATCTGCATGTGTTTGGAATGTTTGAGGAAAGCGGAGCACCTGGAGGAAACCCAGCAAGCACAGGGAGAACATGCAAACCAAACGCACATGGACTTGAAGGACGGATTCAAACCCTCAACACTGGAGCTGCGATGCAGGGCTAACACAGGGCTAACGACTATGCCAGCGTGCCACCTTTTGGTGCATATTATATTGGGAATAAAACACATTAAGGCCTGCTGTTATCGATGACATGGCAGTATAATTTCATGCAATATAAAGCTAAGTTACTGCTAATACACTAATTCAGGGTTTTTTTTGTGTATGTTAATACTACTATCTGTAACATGTTTTATTCCTCTTACATCTAAGCATTTTGTCAAAAAGTACAATACTGGGCAAAAGACTTGAGTCACATTTTATTTCTCCATTTTTTGCTTCCAAAAAACAGACTTTCTTCTATTTTTAATGTAGTCTTGAAGAATAGTTCTCCAGGCTTCCTAAAAGATTTTTTTTTTTAGTCCAGTCCCTGTACCTGAGCAGTTTCAGAGTAATGCTTTTAGTTTGTAAAACCACACAGTGACCTATGAATCATTCAAGCATATAATAAACATCTACTAACTTAAGGTATAAATCAGTGAGAAACAGATTCCGGTGAAATTGTATTGTTAGGCACTCTGCAACCTTTTACAGTAAAACATCTGTTCCCATTTCCTTCATTTGTTCTAAATAATTTAATTTAATTTAATTTAATTTGAAGGGTTTTTTACAGATACTGTTTGTTTTTTATTTTATTATTCATTAAACCATGGCATGTTATCAGTTTTCAGATATCATTCCCTCACCAGCCTCTATTTATTTCTTTTTTTTCTGTTAAGGTTAATAATCCAAATCCACATCTTTCATGAGACACTTTTTAATCTGCTTATTTTGATCATATGCTGTACAAGCCCCATTGTAAATTGTTTCTATAGAAACAATAGCACATAATAAAAAGTGCATTAATATGAGGCTACATTGTTCACAGACTTGATCTTATTTAAAAAATAATAATAAGAAGAAGAATACTAACTGGCTGACTCTGATCAGAATTGAGAATTTAATATCATGCAATATTTTTTTAGCACCGTGGTATAAATATTATATTTAATGTTAATGTTATAGTACAGTAATATTATGTAATTGCAGTAAATCTTACTTCAATTTAAACACAGATCGTTACATTTTATCTTACATTTTATCATTACATTGCACTAATCATCTTATTTCTCATAACTAAAATGCCACTGCAGAGATTAATGTATAGCCTGGCAAACCAAAATGCAGGGCAGTAAATCTTTAGGATTAATCTTATAGAGAAGGCTCCATCCTGCAGGATTTCAGTCCTGCCGCATTGTTTCTGCTTTATGATTTTGGTTTTATCTCTTTCTATATAAAATACCATGCTATTGCATTGGAGGGGGAAAAAAAGAAAACTAGCCAGCTGCAGGAATTACTAACTTTAAATCCTATGCCAGTTGGGATTTGTGATATCCAGAGAAGCATCTAGCAGTACACACCAACATTTGGTGAAAATAGTGCAAAAGGTAAATAATAATGTGAATATGCACATTAATACATTTAGAACCACCCCTTTAAAATAATCACATTTTGTTGCCTTGCTGCTAAAAATGAAGAAAAATACAGTTTTTGTTATATCCAGCTGTATTTAAACAGTGCAACTATAAACATCCAAGTGAAAATATGTATAAAACTAACATGTCATAAAAAATAGAAAAGAAAAAACTGAATCACTGATTTGGAAAAAGATCTCCCCTTCTAAAAATGACTCAATCAGGTGATTGAATAAAGATTTCCCTCTGTTATGACCTGTCTAGGGAGACCGCAACATAACAAGTCTCCCTTAACCTCCTGGTCACCTTTTTTTTGCATGATGGTTTAAAGAAAACACTAAGCAATATGTATATCTTTTTTTTCTTTCTTTTTTTCTTTTTTACAATAAAGTAGTAAAGAAAGCAGTAAAGCACTTTTTAAATCTATGGCATTTTATCATGCAAAAATATGTGCAAATGGACTTACTGTCTTACTGTAAACATAGCCATCGTAAAATATGTTTGTGTTATTTTTATTATTTTATATGGAGGTGAGCTCATTACATTCCTTCACACCTTTCGAAGTCTGGTTTCATATACTGTATTAACAAGTCATTCCTCAGAATCACAAAAATATAAAAAGAGGAAGCAATGTAGCAGGCTGAATCGATCATAGTATTCAGCATGTGGTGCCAAGTGCAGCATGGTGCACCAGACTACTATTGAAGTGATTTCTAAGGTACACTTTTAAAAGAGAATCAAGGATTATGGGTGAAAAAGCGTGCAAGTCAGTATGACTGAAGGTTACATTAGGTGATGTGGTTGAAACAACAAAGTTTTTAAAATACTGATCCTTAAATATATTTGCAGTGTTGGGTGTGACGCGTTTTTTGATCTAATGAGTAATCTAACGCGTTAATCCACCATTTAAGTACTTTGTTATTTAGTTCCTTTCCAAAAATGTAATCTGTTATTCAGACAATTTATGCAATCCGTGAGCCAGACAGCAGTCATTCCCAATCC
>JAOVVB010000046.1:9269102-9293227 GCA_028570985.1 Heterobranchus longifilis
ATTTGACCATTAATTTTGTGACATTATAGGGGAAGCTGAGCTTCCCTTGCAGTCTTAAAGAAATCGCCACTGATATAAACCTATATATAACACACAGTATGACTGCAGATCAATCCCTGCTATCCGTTATCACTCAAATGAGGATATGTTCCCTATTGAGTCTGGTTCCTCTCAAGATTTCTTCCTACTGCCATCTCAGGGAGTTTTTCCTTGCCACTGTCGCCGTCCTGGCTTGCTCATCAGGGACAGTCTTATCATTTTGATTCATACACGTTCACACTTCATACAAACTTAAATAATTCTTTTGACTGTGTAAAGTTGCTTTGCGACAATGTCAATTGTTAAAAGCGCTATACAAATAAAATTGAATTGAACTGAATTTAAATAAAAGCAAGATAAATGTCTTCAAATTAAGTCAATAAATTAATTGTAAGCAGCGAACATTTTGTCCTAGGTAATTCTGCTTGGTTTATGTTATACATTAGTAATTTAAAACTGTTCTTTTATTGGTGCATCTTATAATATTATGACAATGAACAACAGTAGATATTTTTATTTTAAGAAGTGCTGATTAAAAAACTATCACTGAATAAAAGGCTTGGCCTGTCCAAATCAACATATCTTTAGTACACTTACCAAGCAAAAGTCTTCTATGTGCAAAACCTCATCATCCTCTTGTCATCGTGCTTCAAATATTGTTTCAGGAAACTCTGTTATAAATCTGTTTAATGCCAAGTTTAAACCAAAAAATATTGTATCACTACTTTTATATTTTTAGAATATGAACCCAATTGTATACATGCATATCCTGTATGTAGATATATTAATAATATTTTGGTAAATATTAATATTATTGATCTAGATATTTGTGAAGACTCTAATTATTGTTTATGCATCCAGATGCAGGCACACAAGTTTTATGTATTTGTATATTAATTATAGGAGTTGACAATCTCATTTTAGTAATTTTACTGATTGTTTGAAATACTTTACAAAATATTGTAATAAATTTACATGTCACTCTTATGTTTACAGTGAAACTAAATTCAAAGATGATTTTCAAATTTACAAATTTCAAGAAAAAAGGTTGAGGAGACTCTACTTCTTCATGTTCATCAAATCCATTGGATGGTCATGTTCACTACCGTGCAGTGTGTGTCTCACAAGGACACAGTTTCTGTTTCATGTTGAGAAAATCACTAAAGAGAAAGAGGCAAAGGGAGATAAGGATAATACGATTGTCTTTTGCCATCACCTTCATTCTATCGATCCACTCATCAATCAATACTATCAACTTACTCTCATTCACTTATTGTCTATACCACTTATTACTTTTATTATCGCGAAGGGCCTGGAGACTATCCCAGGAGACTTAGGGCATGAGGCAGGTTACACCCTGGACAAATTCAGCGCAGGGCACACATACACACACACACACATGGTCATTCACACACTACGGACATTTTGGGAATGCTAATAAGCATAATCTACATGCCTTTGGACTGTGGGAGGAAATTGGTGTACCTGGAGGACACCCACCAAACACGGGGAGAACATTGAATTCCATCGGAATCGAACCCGGACCGTGTAGGTGCAAGGTGACAGTGCTAACCAGTAATCCACGGTAACAACACTTTCATATTATTTTTTAATTCATTTATTACTCTATCCATTATCTACTTCTTTCATACCATCATGTGTCTGTACATTTTCATCCTTTCCGCGACACCTTGCTCTAACTCACTGACTCATTATCATCTCTTTAGTTCTGCCTCTTAGTCTCTCTCTCTTTCTGTTACTGTCGCTCTCTTTATCTATCATTTTGTCTCTGTCTCTTTTTCTATTTCAAGGTCTCTCTTTTTTGTCCTCTCACTCTCTCTCTCTCTCTCTCTCACACGCACACACTTTTATTTACCTGAGTATGTGAGGCAGCTGTGGGCTCCCGTGGATGTGCATATGCTTGTAGCCCTGAGTCCTGTTGAAGGTACAAAAACACACCTTGTGTCCATTCAGGCTCTCAGATTCAGCTGCTATGTTGTACAGCTAAAAGAAAGGGGAAAAGAGCATGTAAGAGATGATGTGTGCAGCAGGAACAACACAGTAGAACAATAAAGACAGAGCAGTTAATGTAAGGTAGATACACACACCATTCCACTCCATAAAGTACGTAACAATCTGACAAGCCCAGCTCTGTTCTTCAGGCTTCTGGTTATCTGATCAAGTGTGTTTGAAGTAAAAAAAACAACAACAGTACCATCATCTCTTTCCTACCTTTTCTCCAAACTTGAAGGGGATGACAGTATTGTCTTCTGCATGAAGAATCAGGACTGGACACGAGATATGATTTAAACTTGGAAGAGATGGAAGAAAAAGAAAAGAAAAAAAAAAGATCACGCACAGATTGCTTTTTTTTTTTTTTTAAATGTTAATATAAATCTGTAAGTTAAACATCATGAGATGACATGATTTTTTGCAAAATCCGTTTTTGACGAACTTTGTGGTTGTCTGTCACTGAACTTTGACGGTATAATGTGGTTCCTTATTAATATTTACATGCTGACCAACAGATTAATAAACATGACTTATTAACAAGATGCTGGAGATCACAGCTGGAGTGATTACACTTGCACAAACACTTACTTCTCATCACTGGGAAATCGGAGGTCACTGGGAGTGATGGCCCTGATGAACCAGTCGAAAACTAGCAGATCGGAGACATTCTACGACATTATGCATGAAATCCCAATTACCATCTAATACAATAAAGTTTCCTTCTTTCACATACACAAATGCAATATCATGATGATGATTATATGTGCATAAATTTCACATTTCTTCTGCACTACAGTATAACTGAACACTTAAGCAGAACAAAATATTCTTGTACCCTCTTTACAAAGACATGCACACACTGTATGCACTACATAAGGGCTCACCGTGGAGAAGGTGTAGCTCTTGGCCTGCTCTCTGATGTTGGTAAAAGGAGACTCCAAGATAACGGCGTCAGGTGGTGTTCCTGTAACCACAGCAGGTGGGTGCAGCTTTAGAATGAAACCATTAATCTTACACATCAGGAATAAACTACACACACAGTGTGCAACTGTCTGTACACATATAAAACTGTAGGACTACATTGGATGATACAATTTGTAATTGTATATTTTATTCAGGGTTCCCTTTCCTTTCTTGTAATCTTTTTCCAGTATTTTCCACATTTTCAGTACGACAATAGTATGACAAAGAGGTTATTGTTCTGTACACTAATGCTGAATGTCCCCGGATCCCCCTCATGGTTTGGAGATGTCATTTTTTTTGCATTCTGTACATATATTTACCCTGATTGCTACTGTTTATTCCTCTTCCACTTTCAGAATTCCAGAATTTAAGTGATTTGCTAGTATAGCTATACAGTCATAACATTTGCATTATTGCATTATCTTGTTTAAAAAAAAAAAAAACATGGTATACTTCCGCATGATGCCACAAGATGCCACTAGCCAGGGTCAAAACCAAAAAATTAAGTGCGTGTTGTTATTCGTTTCTTGCAATTGAAGGGAACAATGTGAAGGAGGTTCATGATGAACTGGTTGGCTTGGGGTACGAAATTCTGCCTCATCCCACCTACTCTCCCAACCTCGCACCCAGTGATTTCTTCCTCTTCCATCACTTGAAGAAACCACTTTGTGGCAGGTGTTTAATGACAACCGAGGTGGAACTTTTACTCAAGAGCCAAAAAGAGACCAACTCATCGACAGTGAAGGTGGAGGATATGTAGAGAAGGACTAAGCTCACGATCAACGTTCATTTTTATTACATTAATATTCTTAGCAATAATAACAATTTTATGACCGCCCCTACAGTATATATGAAACTTATATAAGGAGCTGCTTGTACAACTTCTGAAGCAAAATTCCTTCAAGCTTCTATTGTGAGATTATCAAAATATTGTCATATTCTATATTGCATTAATAATAAAGTGAAAAAAAGTATCCTTTAAGATTTTACATCATGTTTACCCTGTTGAGGAAGATACTCTGAAGATTTACATTAAATATTGACATGTTTCATAATTCAGAGAGGCAAACAATATTGCATGTTTTTTTTTCGCAGCCATCATTCAAATACTTGTTGGAAAGGCATGCAAATCTTTATACATTTTTAAAATGGATATTGATGTATAGATAAATATATTTGATGTGTTGTATTTTGGGTATATAAGAGATTGACTACGAATATGTCCTATATAATTCTTTGATAGAAAAACAAAAAAGCTTCAAAAAGAGAAATTCAGAAATGCAAATTTTAAATGTGTGCAGACCAATAGTATATTATAAAAAGAGTTTACATCTCTGTAATAAGATATTATGGATTCTAGGTTTCCCACGCCAAAGACAAAAGCTGATGATTTTGTCCAAAAAACCCAAATAATTAATTTGTTAGAAATAAGGCAGGGATTGAAAAAACAAAGAAATTTCATTAGGATGTTTATTTTAACTGCTTATAGAGATGTTTATAGAGAGAATATGTATTTGTGCTTTGCACTATAAACTTGAACATAGAGCGCACGCTAAACTGAGGCGTGTCGCTCTTTCTTTCTCTCTTCGGCGCCTTAGGAAGGCAGAGACTGGGTCTTTGCCTCTGTCTCTCGACTTTCTGCATGCTTTGACTTTTCTGTCTATCTCTCCTGTCTGTCTGTCTGTCTTTCTTTCCTTCTTTCTTTCTTTCATTCTTTCTTTATTTATTTATTTGTCCTTGGCCCTGATACCTTACCGGTGCTACCTAAATGATCGCAAAAACAAAAATGGGTCACATAAGCAAAGAAATAGTACAGATTCATAAGACCACAGGCTTTTATTATTGTTTTCGGTTGTTTCTGCGACCAAAAATTTTTTTTTTTGTAATTTTGGTTCTACAGTTTTTAGGGTTAATCTTCCTTGCTATAGTATGTTATAATAATACAATATATTATTATATATATTCTATATTATAAGTATATTAATGTAAGTATAATAATATAATATATAGAAAAGCGCTGTGCTTCAAAAGCTTAATAAAATCTGCCCAATATTTTTTTCCAGGTTTTTTAGGATGCGTCAGGAATCCTGTTTGTACCTTTAACCAAAATATCAATTGCACTCCGTTTGGCATTCTGGACAGTCAACACTTATTCACACAATAATCCGACATTCCCCCCCCGTTACAGTTTATCACATATGCACACACTCACCTCTGTCACACAGATACTTGGCTAAGTTAGTAGCCACTCTGGAAAAATGAAATAAACACACTCTTAGTTACAATCATCTTTGTCTCCATTTAAACATTTCTATACATTTATGTGCTCTAACAGGTGCTCTAATCAGACCTGTTCAGTATCTGAAGTTGATGTTATTGTCTTTTGAATTTGCAAATGAATTATTAGGGAGGATAGTGAAAAGTTGTACAAAAATGCTGGAAAGTACAATGATAATGATAAAAGCATTAACACTATGGTTCTTTTAACTCTCATTTCAACAGCATTGATAATAAATAACGCGCGGCATTACATTTTAGGCATTTGGTAGACGCTCTTATCTAGAGTGACTTACATTTTTATCTCATTATACATCTGAGCAGTTGAGGGTTAAGGGCCTTGCTCAAGGGCCCAACAGTGACAACTCGGTGGTCATGGGGTTTGAACCTGGGACCTTTCGAACCATAGTCCAACACCATAACCACTGAGTGAATGAGTGCAGTTAGCATTTGTCATTGATTAGGTGTGTTTTTACACTGAGGTTGTTATGGTTTCTCATTGATGTCAAGTGGACTCCAATAAATGCAATAAACGTAGCTTTTTCCAACTGCATCATTTTCACAGCCTTTGTCAGTGTCGTACAGTTAATGTATTCTTGTAAAAGTAGTTCCCCTTGATGATAGCTCGAAGACACAACTTTGAATTTATCCAAACTTCCACCTAGAAGCTTTAATAATGAAACTAGATGTTCAGCACACCTGGTGATGTTTTCTCAGTCATCTTATTATCTGCGTTAAATGTGCCGTTATCACACACAGCCGGGTAACCATGCTGCAATTATGGAAAGCCGTTAGAGTCTAACTTGGTCATATGATTAATTTGCGTTAAAAAAATAACACATTAAAATTTCCGAATTTAATCACATGCGTTAACGCATTGATATTGGATGAAAGGCATCTCATGATTGGTGATGTAGAACATAGCAGCACTGGCGCATTCAACTATACATGTCTCACTTGCCAGTATGGGTGAAAATAGGTTGGTACGGTGCACAATACTGGAAAGAGAATTCTTGATTCTGATTGATCGGAAGGCGTTAATGTGTTTTCTTTGTCAGTATGTTGTTGCCATAGTATTTGCTGCAAAGCTAATTACAGGTTTATATTAGTTTATTTTGTGTTCTAATACATTATTGTTTCTGTAGTAATTTATTCACAGGGGCTGGTATGATGTGTGCTTCACAAGATACTGACAAGGTAATTAAAGTGACAAACTGAGTAAAAGTGATTGAGTGCTAATTTTTCTGTGAGGACATAATTATTTAAAATTCACCATGGGAGTCTTCAGGGTTAGCACTTTCAGTAAGTTCTCCATCATGGGAAAGTCATCTTGTGGTTCTCATTGTCTGGTTCGTTAATAATGTGATAAAATGCAATTGTTGATTTTTTTTTCAATTTCAATTAATTATTTAGTGTCAAGCTAAAAGAAATTGTATTTCAGAACATTGACCTTGTTGTAGGCAGCACGAAGGTGTACAAGGCTCTTCAATTCCTGCCTCGGGTCTTGTCCATGTCCTTCCTGTGTTTGACTGGTTTCTTCCGGGTACTCCAGTTTTCTCCCACAGTACAAAAAACATGCAGGTTAGTCTAATTGGTGTTCCCAAATTGACTGTAGTGTGTGTTTGTGCCCTGTAATAGACTGGCACCCTGTCGAGGGTGTGCCCTGCCTTGTGCCCTAAGTCTCCTGCGATTTGCTCCAGGAACCCCCATGACGCTGTACATAATCAGCAGTGTAGAAGATGAATAAATGACCTTGTTTAGATCATTGCTGTTTAATAATTCCAGTTAAATCCTACAAATATTCGACTACTTATTCCTGAGATATTGCATTACCGGAAATCTCAGATGGGCAGACAGATGGACAACCCAAAAATGTAGTGGTGGAGGCATAAAAATAGAAGCCGATGAGGGAAATGTTGTTTTGTAAAAAATTCATAGCATTAAGCATTGACAGCTTTAAAGGTCCCATATTTTGCTGTTTCTTTAACAAGTTAACATTTTTCTCAGAGGTCCCCAAAGTGTGTCTGTCAATGCCCCTGCTCAAATACCCCTCAGGTAATGCATTTATTTTTTATATACCTAAGATTTTCCCTGTATTAATTGGCTCTCGAAGGAACTGCTTCAGTGTAGTAATGTAAAGGTACTGCTAAGCCCTGCCTTCGCTAGAGAAACAGTATAACTGAGCAACATGCCGAGTGAGGATTTCCCTCATATGAGGTCACCTTGGGGCAAAAGCTAATTGGGTTGTTTAAGCCTTGGCCAATACAAAAATGCAAAAGGAACAAAAGGAGGGATTTTTTTTCCCCCTAACATGTCTTTACACACACATACACACACACATTGGAGACCCACCTAAATGTCTAAAACTACAAAAAAAACTGAACAGTCAAAGTACAACATTATACTTTATGTAAAGTATGACTGTTGTAGTGTAAAAGCAATAAAGCATTTTAGAATATGCTGTTATTGGAAATCAATCTACTGTGATTGGGAGTAGATTAAAACTCTGCAATAACAATAACTCTACTTCATATAGCACCACTTCATGGCATGTCAAATTTACCTTTTACATTATTTATTTCTCTTACCATTAGTAAACACATGGTATGCATATTGCAGTAGATACCGTACATATCAAGCTCCAAATAAGCCTCACAATTCTGATAGACTATACCTATTTGTATCTACGTACTGTACCTCTTTATATTCAGTGCGCTTCTTACTGTAGCAGCTCATGCAGTGTTTGAACATTCTCCACCATCAAGTTTCCATCATGAACGTTATACGAACAGCAGAGCAGCAATCATTTCTTCTTCAACACTTCACAGAGTGATATGGTACAGTAACAAATTTCCAGTGCTATATTTTGTTATTTCCATATGCGGTCAGTATATTGCATGTAAAATAATGCAAATGTAGGAATAGTGGTACTGTAGACTGCATGCCTAAGTGAACACAAAAGTGTCCTTTTATTTTTTATATATTTTAAGTTATCTTTTAACAAAATGTCCATTTTCAGAAAGGTTAAAGAATTGCCTCCATTTTTGTGAGTATTACTCCAGATCAAGTAAAGTCTCTATTTTTGGTATTTAGTAGGTGTACATTAAAAAAAGAGACATAAATTAGGGCACTTTCACCGAACATTATGACCACCTGTCTAATATTGAGTAGGTCTCCCTTTTGCCAAAGTAACAGTAATGCAATGTGTGTTATAACACCTTTCTATCACAACCAGCATTAACCTTTTCAGCAATTTGAGCTACAGTACCTCTTCTATTTGATCTGACTACACGGGCCAGCTTTCACTCCCCATGTGCATCAGTGAGCCTTGACCACCCATGACCCTGTTGCCAGTTCACCGGTTTTTAGTGCAGTTTTCGTTTTGCTTTGACCGAGCCCATTTTTTTCTGCTTCCAACACATCGACTTTTCTGAATAATATCCCATTCACTTCCAGCAGCTATTGTAACGAGATATTGAAAATGTAGCTACTGTGAGAAAGGCCAAATTGTGATGGCTAGACAAGTGGGTCAGAACAACTCTAAACCTGCAGCTCTTGTGGAATGTTTCCGGTCTGCATTGGTCATGACATATCAAAGATGATCCAAGGAAGGAAAACCGGTGAACTGGCAAAATGGTCATGGGTGGCCACGGCTCACTGCTGCACATGGAGAGAGAAGGCTGTCCCTTGTAGTACAATCCAGTAGAAGAGCTACTGTACTGTAGATCAAATTTAAGAAAAGTTTAATGTTGGTTTGTGTGTCACAACACACGGGTCACTTCTGTTTTGGTGGCAAAGGGGGAAACCTACTCAGTATTAGGTAGGTAGTCATACTGTTATGGCTGATCAGTGTATATTAACATGATATAATTTTTTGTTTAATCCTAAAGCAAAAAATAATCCGAAAAAAAAAATCTATTTGCTAATTTTTTATCCGCCCATCAATCGTCAGTACTCACAATAACATTGTTCATGAAAATCTTTTGAACTCTTTAAGATTACAAAGCAGACTTTTTTTTTCTGCTGAGCTTGCATTTATGAGCTGAAAAAGTTGCATTTATGAGATGAATATTACCTATGTGGCAGTATTTAATGCAATCATTTCTTAGCACTTTTTTTTTTATTCACGTGTATTCAAGGTCTGATCCGTGCTACAACCACTGTCATTAACTAAAGTGATTGGTTATACTGAGACATACTGTATCTGAGATTTTATGTTCACTACAAGTCAAATTGATAATAAGGATCCAAAGTCTTATTCTTAATCTTACAAAAATGAATTTAAATTTATAAAATTAAGCTACGTTAGTCATTAATTAATTAAAAACCATATAATCCAGAAACTACTGATTATATGAAACTGAACTAATAGGATAAAAAGCATACACTATTAGTCAAAACATACCTGCTGGAATAATCCAGGCATTGACAGAAACTTAGGTTTAGATCCTATTATAAATATTAAAAAAAAAAAACAACTGTACAATATTAAAAGTTCCCAAGGTTTGCTCTCTAGAAGAAACATATAGAACGTTTTATACAGAACTCTACTTGGATTGATGGTTCCTCTATCAGATTTACTAGAACCACCTCAGGAAGATTATACAAAGATTTAATAAAGGATCATTCTAATATAATCAAAGTTAGACCCTAAGATCAATATTACACATTCTTCTACTGGAATGTTCTGAGCAGGATCCTACATCAGAAGGCTTCTCTTTCACAGAACTGCTTCAGGAAGCTCCTAATCTGCCCAGCCACAAAAAAAATTGACAAATGTTTTCTTTGATCATGATTGTATTGCACAATGTAGTGTCTTATTCATATGTGAAAATGATTCCTCATGCCAATTTTTTGAGTTTGAGTCCTGGAGTTCGCCTGTGCCATCAGGGGAAAAAAATCCCATTGGTGTGATAACCTGGTCATTCAGGTCATCAGCTGACTTTATTTTATTTCCACATAACATGCCTGACATTGACCTGATCTAACTGAAGCAATCCCAGATCATAACACTGTCTCCAGAGGCTTGTACAGTGGACACTATTCATGATGGGTGCATCGCTTCATGTACTTCCCTTCTTACCCTGACGCGCCCATCACTCTGTAATAGTGTCAGTCTGGACTCATCACACCACATTATCTTTTTTCATTCATCCTAATCTTTACGCCCCCCTAGCAAATTAAAGCTTTCATCCAATTAGTCCCGCTAACAAGTGGTTTTCATTTGGCCACACAGCTGTTTAGTTCGAGTACTGTGAGTTCTCGTTTAAGTTTTTTCCAACCACAAAGTTGACGATTCAGCGCTATTGTATATATATTGTATATAACCCAATTCAAGTAACTTTATGTCTTCTTTAATTATGCAGCGCAATTTGACCCTTCTGAAACAGTGACATTTTTTGGAAGGCAGTGTCTTAAGTCTATTCTATCTAAGTCTATTTCTATAGAAAGACCAGAACCCTTAACTGTCCAAATATAAAAACATCGAAGAACCCATGCACAAACACAAACATACACACAATGCCATCAGCAAAGAACCTTAATGACTCAGGTAGCCCTTTGACAGTTATTAGACAGCACATGTGTGTCAGTACTGTATATAGACAGCACATGTGTGTCAGTACTGTATATCTTTACGCCCATTCCCACCCGGACATGTGTTTCCGTTTGAATAGGGTGTGTGTTTTGTGTGAAAGGATATATGCAAAGATAAAATAAACTGCATAATGTGTTTGGGAGAACGAAAGCCTTCTGCTAGCACACAGATCCTGCGAGTCAGTGTGTAATTATGAATTGAAAAGCAATTACAAGTCAGTAAGACAAAGTTGAATGCTGTTTGCATTAAAAATGCAACATGTGCAATTTAAATTGATGATTTAATGTGCTCCAGAACAAATGCTTCTAAACACATAACGTATCAGAATGACACAAAAGCGTGGCAATGGCACAGGGAATTATTTATTTTTTTATTTTAATTTACTTTTGATGTAAGGAAACATACTTTAGATACTTATTTTATTTTACATACTTTTATAATCATTTGTATTTTTTCTTTAATTGTAAGCATGAGCAAAGTAGCATTCGAATGACGATGCTATAAATAAAATAAAATAAATAAATAATTGAACAAATAAATAAATTTTTATAAAAACAATTATCATACAGCTGATTAATGACAATTATTATTATTAATCACTCACTCATTTATCATCTATGTTGCTTTATCCTGTATAGAAGGTCACGGGGGGATCTCAGGAGGAACTCTCTTAGGGTACAAAGCAGGGTACACCCTGGACAGGGTGCCAATCCATCACAGGGCACACACACGTACACACACTCATTCACATACTACGGGCAATTTTGGATTGCCGATTAGCCTAATCTATATGTCTTTGGACTGTGGGAGGAAACCGGAGTACCCGGAGGAAACCCACCAACTTTTTCATGGGAACCCACAAGACACAGGGAGAACATGCAAAATATAGGGACTCGACCACTAGACCTTGGAGGTGCTAACCACCAAGCCACCTTTCTCTATGTCTCTCTTCAGGTTTTTTATATTTTTGAATATATTTGTAACTTCATGCACACAGAGACGGGAATCAAACCCAGCCCCTGGAGGTGCAAGGCATCAGTGCTAACCACTAAGCCACCATGCCACCAGTAGTGTTATTACTATTACTAAAAACAAAAATAATAATAATAATAATAATTAATCAGCTGTATAAGAATTGTTTTTATAAAAAGGTCTTTATTGATTTAATTATTTATTTATTTATTTCATGTATAGTGTTTTATAAGTATTTATTTATTTAATAAATTGAGTAAGAATAATAATTCACTTCTATTCAGACATATATCATAAACAAAAAAAAATTCTAAACATATTCCTACTCCTTTTTTTTTTGTATTATTAATAGAAACTCAGACAATTTGTGAATGATTTTGCTACCTAAATACTGTAGGTGTTTATTCAAGCCAAACCATTCCATGTGTGTCACCCTTGGGAAGAACAATGGGAAATAAGAGATAAAAGGGGATGATAAAATAATTATTATATTTTTTGTTATTTTTTGTAAGAGATAATTTTATAAGAATATAATAAGTTGATTATATTTGATAAGTTATAAGTTAAAATTATAAGTTGATACTCCAGTAAAGTTACATTTGCAGAAATGTCGTTGTGTCTTGACTCAAGGGCACGTTTTGTCGTCTAAGGCATTGTGTCTTACCAGCACCGCATACTTGTAAGAAAAGTGTCAAGGCTCTACAGTACCTAAGATGTTCAAGGGCTGCATACTGCCACGATTTATGAAGTTCATATTCTTTCAGTTTGTCTTAATTACTTCTATTGGCTGATATTACACTCAGTATAAGCTCTATTTTTATGAGAAATCTATGGCAGGATTAAATGAAAGCATGGCCCTCTGCCTTCTCTTACACTCAATGAGGCAATTGTCTTTCTTCATTTAAAGAGATAAACAGCTTACCTTTAACATGACACGTAAGGCCTTAATAAGGACTAAGTACTCAACTCCTTCTCCGAGCTTTTAATTTAATAAATGACAGACCTCTAATTCTTTAATAATCACAATCTGAACAATTAAACTCTCATCTAAAGAATGACAGTATGAAAAGACTTTTAAGTGGCAATTATGTCAACCCATTTGAGATATAATGCGTTCCTTAAAGATGACCGACTCAGTAGAGCATCTTCAATCGTCTTTACTTCTTTTTTTTTCATAGAAAATGTGTTTTTAGCTCATAGGTTTCATGACTTGTATGGGATTCAAATGAACAATTAAATGGGTCATGAATTCAGAGAACGCTAAGAACTCCTTATAATCTCAGCTTATTATTCATCGTGTGTGTGTGTGTGTGTGTGTGTGTAAGCGCTATACATTATTCAGTACCTACGTTTATTAAACTAATATGTGGTTATAGATGTGAAGTTACTAGAGTGAGAATGTTGTAAGTCTTGACCCAGTGATGAGTCCTGGGATTTTAGGAGGTTAAATATCACCTCCTTTTGCTTTCGCATGACAAGCAGCATGGCTGAATTTAGATTTACTCTAAACCTCTCACGGGCCGCTTCTTATTCAGGTTCTGAAATCGAGTCATTTGCATGTGCGAAATTTTGTAGTGCTCAGCCAAGTAGGCACAGAAAAAGTTTTTATATCTCCAACTGAGCCATTTTGTTCCCTTTTTGTCACCTAAGATGTGAAAAAAATAAAAAAAAAATTTTACAGAAGAAAATACAGAATTAAACAAACTGAGTGTAAAATGCTTAGTTTTGTTACTGCCTAATACAGGTTAACTTACAAATGTTGAGGCACAGGGTTTATTATTAAAGTGGGGATGTTTTCGAATAATCTTGTATGGTACGATCTATAAACGTTCTACAGTTAAGCCAGGTTAATTGTGCTCCCCAGAACTAGCTTGCTCATAACATCTCAAACCCCAATCTATCCCTCCTTTACTTATTCTCTCACTCATTCTTTATACCACATATTCTATACAGAGTTGTGCAAGTCTGGAATCTACACAGAGAAATTGAGGCAGGAGGCAGGGTACGCCCAGAATGGGGTCCCAATCCAATCAGAACACACAAGCACACACACTCACACACTATAGGCAATTTGGAAACTGATTAGCTTACTCTTCATGTCTTTGGACTGTCAGAGAAAACCCAGCTCCACGGCGTGAACATGCAAACTCGCTAAGGCCATAACGCTAACCACTATGCCGCATTGCCGCCTCTTTTTTTAACCATTATTTATTTCTCATTTTTAATTATTTACATTTTTCAAGAAGAGTTCTTCCTTGAATCCTACAAACTACACTCAATATACCTGATATCTGTTCTGGTATGGATACTACAGTAAGACTTGCTCAGTGAACTCTTGATTGTACTGTAGGTTAAAGCCTGAACCAGAGAGCCACCACTTTCTTATCCACCTGTTTGGTTTTCATTTCAACCTCATTATCCCATACCAAACATTTGTTGTGAAAATGTCAAGCAAGGTCTGGCACAATTTATACTGTATGTAGCTATCAATCTAAGGCAACTAAGTGCATTTTATACCAACGTCACTAATCAGTCTAACTTTGCTATCATATTCTGTATCATGATAGAATCACCCTTGGAAACCCTCTTCATTTGCTTTTCCATCTATGACTGGCATTTCCCTGAACCACATGAGTGCAGTTCATATCGATTGCACTTGTCTATCTAACTGTTTCAATTTCCTTCCTTCTTCCATGCATCCTTAATCCTAAAACTGATTCTGCTTCTCCATGAATAATCAACGTTTAACCAGTACATTTGGTAGAAAGATTCTACATTTGTCTCCAAGCATACTGTATTATTGCAGTGTATGTACCGTTATCTTGGACATGGTGAATCTTTATGGCAGGGAAAGCTGGAAGAAATGTTCTAGCAGTTCTACCTAACCCTCAGTGATTTTCTGATAACACTTTATGCGCAACAACAGTTGAGAAGGGTCATCCAAAATACAGTCATGAAGGCATTCAGGCATGCCGTGTGTCTTGCTCATGCTCTAGACAAGATGATCTCCAAGGAAACCCTCCACGCCCCACCACCCTGGACTGCGCACGAGTTGTTGACTGGCCATGACACGCACACACACACACATACACACAACACATGTTCTTACTGCAAATCACAAAAGAGCTCTTTTCTCTTCTTCTATGTTTATGTGACTGGCAAATACTACAATATATAAAGTTTTCATAAATACAGTATGTATTTTTATATTAGTCCAGTAGACTATTTAAAGATTAGAGTGCCCTTTGGCACCTTGCACCTTCAGGGTCTGGCTTCGGATCCCACTTCAGGTCTGAGTTTGCATGCTCTCCCTGTGCTTAGTGGCTTTCCTCTGACAGTCTAAAGACATGCAGATTAGGCTAATTGGTGTTCCCAAAGTGCCTATAGTGTGTGTGCACGTGTGTACCCTACAACGGATTGGCACCCCATCCAGGAAGTACCCTGCCTTGTGCACTAAGGGATAGGCTCCAAGCCAGCCGCGACCCTGTATACAGGATAAAGCGGTCTAGACGATGAGTGATTTAGTGTATATACTGTAATGGTTTGCAACAGATCAGTCTTATTATGTTATCATTGAGACTTAATGATAAAGTGCATACTGAATACTATTTTTTATTAGTAAGCTATTGATAGATGTTAGATTTGAGATGTGGCATTTAACATCACCGGTATTTATCACTGTGTGCTTTCATTGCACAAGAAGACCGTTCTGAAGTTCCTTTGGCAAGTTTTGTTCACGATCCTAATTTCAAATGATAGTTTCAGGTACAACTTTATGAAGGCCGAGTTTCCTTTCTCACAGTGCAGCACGACAGTCTTGAGATATTAGTGAATGTTTTCTGATCTGGCTGCCTTTTCATTTAGGCCTTGAGGGCTGAGAAGAAAAGAAAAAAGAAAAAAAACGAACATGTGTGCAGTACATTCCTTTCATGTAATATATATCTCTCTGGGCCTGCATGTGTCAAAGACTACATTTTCTTAAGGCACTGTATTTGGCCATGTACCATTTTTCTTGTTCTGTCCTTTTCCCTTTGAGTGTGTGTGTGTGTGTGTTTGGGCAGACAAAATTCCTTTTTATATGCATGTGTGAAGAGAAGGCAGGAGAATAGCATTATTGAAACACTATACTACGGTCCATTCAGTTTGGCGCTTGCAAATTGGGCAACACACTAATCGCTTGCTTTCTTTTCCCTGTTGTCTTAGCAAATCCATTCATGGGATTATTCTGGGACCGGTGTGAAGAGCAAGAGAATCCCATTTGCGGCCATATTTAGTCCTTTTCATTCTTCAAACCTCATTTGCTTTTGCCTCTTTTGTCATTCTATTATGACTGGGGGTAATTTTACAAAATCACTTTCCCGAGGAGACTGCAGATACAATTTGATGCAGGAGTCAATTTTTTTTTTTTGGACAAGAATGGTTGCACACACACACACACACACACACACACACACACACATACCCATGTGCACACACACTGTCATGCTTGACCGCAAGTATAAGCAGCAATGTAAAGCAGAAAGCACAGTCTTAAATAAATAGAGGAAATAAATATGTTTATGTTTAAAAAATGCTGAGTGGTTATACACGGTATTCAGTTTCAGCATTACTGAACAGTCCTTCATTAATACTAGATAAAATCAATCACACTAGGTTTATTTTTAGCATCCAGAGATCCAGTATTATTTACATTGGTAAAACATACCATTGATAGACGGTGTATTAAATTCAGTTCAGTTTTTAATTCAGTTTTATTTATATACAGCTGTTAGCAGTGGTTGTGGCCTTAAAGCAGCTTTACAGAATCAATATATTGTATATCCTGGTGGCAATCCATTTGTCCAGTATTGATAAAAAAAACCACATATACACTTTACTTATAAATAACTAATAAACCCACATATGCAGTAGTTGTGATAGTGTAGTGATCACACATTTTAAATGATTTAAAATCCATAACTAAATGAAGTGCAATCTATTCATTGGTAACTATCATGTCATTAATGTTGTCTTTGTTCCACACCAGAGACTTGTGCATAGGGTGAAGTACAATTGGCCCCAAAGTCCCCACTATATATGTTTAAGTAGATGTGAGTATGTATGTTTGAGTAGTGTGTAGTAGAGTAGCGTGAACACTGTTTACATTTGATTAGTGTGCACTCTTTTTACATTTGACTAGTGTGTAGTAGAGTAGTGTGAACACTTTGTACATTTGAATACATTTGATTCCTAATCGCAATACATATTACACAATATGACTTAAAAAGGTCTTCTTTTTTTTTTAAAGAAATGCACCATTTTTAATATAAAAAAAACATGCCATAAACCTGGTAAAGCATTGTGGATTAAAAAATTTTAGAAATTACGATTGAGGCATGGCGGCACGGTGGCGTAGTGGTTAGCACAGTGAGTAATGAGAACACTTTGTTTGACTAGTGTGAACACTTTGTACATTTGACTAGTGTGTAGTAGAGTAGTGTGAACACAGCACATTTGAGAAGTGCAAAAGCATGGATTAGCATACCATGTTCAAGTCTGCTTGACAGAGTGGTCTTGGGCACTGTATGGTATACTAGGGCACGGTTTGAATCAATTACGAAAGCTAACCATATCAAAAATGTGACTGCTTTTTAGAGTGTGACATTACAAAATTTGCTTGGGTCATCTTCAACCAGCATTCATCACTATTAAGATTAGTAGGGGGCCCTACTACTGGCCTAGGGCCCCAAACAGGCCTTGCCTGCTTCTCTGACTTTGCTTGTCTCCTCCACCTCATAAAATTCATCCCATACAATTTTGGGATTAATAAAGTAAACTAGTAGATTAGTAAACTACCTGACCTACCTACTGTATCAACTACAATGCAATAGCTGAAACAGTTGGAAGTTCTGATTGGAAGTCCTGCCATGAATTGGAAGTTCATGAACGATTCGTTCTTTTTGAACGAGTCTTTAAAGTGACTCAGAAGAACCAGAAGTAGTCTCAAAGACTGACTCGTTCATTTTCTACTGGGCGCGCATACGCAAAGCATCGTAAAACCTCCGTAGGTGATGTACAGGTAACAGAGATGAGTAGTTACCTTCGAGTCTTCTAGTCTGCATCGTTCGTTCTCTTGTCATGTGACTCCTCTAGACGCTATGCAGTGCAGTACACAGAAAACAGAATTAAACGGTTCTTCCCATGAGTCTTTTAGTCTGAGTCGTTCATTCTTTTGTCATGTGACTCCCATAGACACTTTGCAGTGCAATAGATTTAAAAGAACGAATGACTCGGACTAGAAGACTCATGAGAAGAACCTCTCAATTCTGTTTCCTGTTTAATGCACTGCATACCGTCTATGAGAGTCACGTGACAAAAGAACAAATGATTCGGACCAGAAGATATGAGAGGTGAGCTACTCATTCTGTTTATCATAATATGTCCTTAGCTGTATTGCTATATTTTCATTACTGGAACTATAGCCAAAATGTGTGTATACAGACGTGTTGGGGGTCTGTTTATTGAAAATGTAACATTTTATTTTATTTCTGTTTAAAAGAACGAAATGAACTAAGCGACTTAAAAAAGATTCATTCATTTTAAAAGTCATTAAATTGACTCAAACTTCCCATCACTAGTTGGAAGGCAGGCAAGAAGTTGACTTCTTTTTTTTTTGTTTATTGGCGATTACAAACCAACTGTGTGCATACTGTCACCTACTGTATCGGAGTATGTACTGTATATACACAAGTGTCCTTGGGTACAGAGAAATATTATTAATGTGAAAGCCGGCCAGCGGCGGAGTGGCTAGGGGAGCAATTGCTGCCTAGCCTGAAAGCATGCTAAACTTGTTAACTTGATGGCGTGCACTGACATTGTTAGTGTTATAATTGTAAATCCCGACATCTTGAATGCTCCAACAACCAACAAATTTATGAGCCTCAAGAGGCTTGTATGGTTTTAATTTCACGTTAGTGTAAAAGCTCCGCATTTCTATGAGATACAGTACGTATATATGTCAAGCCATTAGCATCATTTAGTTTCTTACAGGACAGCTGACAGTACACGCTGTCATATCGTGGAGATCCATAATAATACATGGGTAGCATTTTAGCTAATACGTTATTAGATTCCTAAGTCTGATTATAAAGTTGTAAACACGTAGCGACAGGTTGCTAGGCTACTCGGGTCGTTTTTTGCACCAGCATCTTTTTTTTTCTGTTTACAAACCCTGAATCATTTATGTGATGAAGCTTTGTGAAAAAGCTTTATATGACATTTATGGCTCCACATCAGCCGCTTGAAGTAAAGCTGGTCCTTCTTTAGGGTTTGCACTTTGTGGTTTATCAGTAACATGAGAATTTTTTTTTCTTTTTAACTTTAAAGGAAAGAAAAAAAAGACATGTGAGGGGAAGGGGATTTAAAAGCTGTTACAAGTGATAAGAAGGAGTAACTTGTCTTGTGGATGTTCCATAGAATTATATGTTCATATAAATGAGTGAAAAGTGTAATATGGCATTCTCTAATATAAAAGTTAATAATTAGCTAATTGCCGTAGTATATGAGGGATAAAGTACAAAGTACGTACTCATGCTTTTTGAACAATAAGCAACTTTATGGTCGTAACAGCATCTCCATTTACCTTAACATTAGCACAAAATGAATTGATGTGTTCAGTTTATGGCGCGTATGTGTGTGTGTGCACGCGTGTGCCTCAAGCCATGCACCTCCTGAAGGTTTATTTATTTCTAAGCGGAAGATATTTCAACCTCGTTGTCTATGCCAGGCCAGATTAAATCTTGATTCACTTCATGGAATCAATTTCACAGTCTATTTCATCAGCATCCTCTCCCCAAGATCAAGCCGAATGTCATTTTGCACTACGATTTGTCTCGCTTGGGATGCACAAGCTTTTCCAATGTATTTACCTCTCTCTGTTTTGTCACATCAGCCTGTAGAAAATCTTCATTAATGTCAATGATTTAGATACTGAAAACTTGTGCCGCTAGACAGCATCGTATGTCATGTTCCTTTGGCTATGCACAAGACTGTTACCTAGTTTAGTTTGGTTCTGCATGAGCATGGAACATGGAGTTAGAAGGTATGTGGACATACCTTCTAACTCCACGGTCTTTCCTGTTCTTTATTTTTTTTCTACACTGTCAAACAATGCTGAAGGCATCCACAATATGCAATAATCTCCTTTGAACCGTTAATGTTGTCATGTTGTAATGTGTCTGCTACTTATGCTCTGTAAAGCCGGCTCTAATCTGATTTGCCATTTGTTAATTGGTGATTTCTGAGGCTGGTAACTCTAAATAAACGTCTCCTCTGCAGCAGAGGTAAGTTTTGGTCTTGCTTTCCTGGGAAGGTCTTCATGAGAGACAGTTTCATCGTGGTGCTTGATGAGTTTCGCAACTGCACTTGACACAATACTGTTCTTGCAAGAACTGTTTCAGAACAGCTGACCTTCGTGTCTTTAAATGACAACTTGTTGTTGTTACTTAATTACCGAATTCCATATGTTTTATTTCATAGTTGAAAAACAAAAATCCAGTATTGTTATAGAATATAAAAAATAAATCCAAACTTGTGACTGGTACTGTATGTCTAGTATATCACATGCATGAATATATATATACTTTTTCTTCATTGTATGACTTTTTTTTTAGACTTTTTTGCCAAATGTGTTTCATTAAAGCAAGTTTACCAGTAAACTGGTTTAACAAAGAAAAAATATATATTCTTGATGCAATGATAAAATGAAAAACACATTTATTTACATTTTATGCAATGAGTGCTTTAAGGTGAATTAAGGTTCCCTGCTGTGAGGGAGTCTTTAGTACAGAGGTTTCAGTAACATGATAAAAAAAAAAGCTGCATTGTTTTTCAACTAAAGTTAAAATAGAGAGCTCATGGTCAGTTCATAGGGAATAAACATGATTCATGACTATCCTCAAAATTAAATGGACAAAAAGTTTATTGTCCATTGGAAAACCATTGGAATATTGAGTTTTATTTTTTACAAAATTAAACCCCAGGTTGCCCTAATGTTTTCATACATACACAAAAAGAGACTAAATTGTCATACTTACTACCACAATGGAGTCACTCGCTAACTCATGCCTCCTACGGGCTGCTATTATACCGCGCATAGCATCGTATATGTGTAAACAGTTTTCTGTGATGGCTTGTGGCTGCAATTTGCCACTGAAATTGCCACAAACAATTTCATACCTGTGTGGCACATTGGTCCAGTGGTTAGCACTGTTGCCTCACACTTCCAGGGTTGGGGTTTGATTCCTGCCTCGTGTGCCCTGTGATGGATGGACACTCTGTCCAGGGTGTACCCCGCCTCATGCCTTGAGTTCGCTTGAACTGGCTCCAGGCTTCCCCACAGTCTTGTACAGGAGTGAGTGAGAGAGTAAATCATAATTGAAGAAAAGGAGGGATGGAATGGGATGATGGATCTGATGATGGGTTCCGTTTTGACTTTTCCTTTTAAGGTTTCTTCCTCATGATGTCACAAGGAGTTTTAATTTGCCACCATCTACTCGTCTTGATCTTTAGGGGTAGACTGATAAAGTAAAATGTATACATCCAGAATTTTTATTTTCGTAATTCTGCTTTGTGACAATACCAATTATTAAAAGCTTTTTACGAATAAATACAAATTGAATTCAATTTAAATGAAATGAACATTATCCCCACCTCAGGCGCATTGAGTTTGCATGTTCTCCCTGTGCTTATGGGTTTCCTCCGGGTTTCCTTCCACAGTCCAAAGACAAGGCTAATTTGCATTTCTAAATTGTTTGTAGTGTGTGAGTGAGTGTATGCGCCTGTGCCCTATGATGGCCCCGTCGAGGGGGAATCCCCTGAGACCTTGTCCGGAATAAATAGTATAGAGAATAAATATTATGTGTGGTATAATATTTGATTGTTTTGATAGTATATAATATACAAATATATATGTATACAGTATTTGTAAATACAATGTACAATAGTTAAATCATTTTAAAATAGTGAATTCTAAAAATTAAAGTCTCATGTGTTAGTAGCTGATCTTATTAGAGAGACTTTTCGCTATGCCAGGCATCTCGTTTTGTCATAATTTCATCAGAAGTGATGTCCATTTATGATTGGTTCTGTTCATGTTCGTCCTTGTGTGAATTGGTATTGTTAGTCCTACTACAAGAGGCTTTGTGCAGGTGGTGCTTCTTAATTCTTATTTAATGAAAGTTTAGTATAAAATAGTATGTTTATGACAAAAATCATTTGACAGGAAAAAATAAACCCACGCTTGGCTGATATACAGTATCATGGGTAATAAACTATTGTAAGCCCTCATTTCTTCATGTTAAATTAAATTAAATGATGTACATTACATTAAAGAACCTGGAACAATTGTACTATTAAAAATACACTTTCAAAATCTGTTGTTCATGTAACAACCTCAGCAGCAACCTCATTTCCCCTCTTGTCTGATCCAACCACTCAGCATTCACCAGTATACTAATTACCGGCCTGATCATCTGACATCATCTGTTTCTCATCGGTTCATGACTTAAGTAAAAAAAAAAAAATAAATCACACTTGAATGGTTCATAAGTCCATATAGAGTATGCATACACGCAGGCCAGATGCTAGGTGCAAACTAATCAGAGCATTTCAGTTCTACTGTACCAGCTTCGTGTTTGACCTCCTCTCTCCCTCTTCTCTTCCTGCTATCATAATTTGGTTTTTCCCTTACACTCCGCTCTCCTCCGCATTGTTAGATTTTACCTTAATGCCTCAGAAAGTGGCTAGTGTAACTACCTGGCACTGTAAGGGACATGATCAGCACTTCCTTGCCCATTATTTTCCCTCTGATTGTGGAGCTGTGAAGGTGGCTGCATTAATTTATTGTTCATCATCCTACACTCTCGCCTTGTCCCTTTTGCTGCATTTGACGGGAATGAGTATGCCATTTTCTTTATACTTATTTAGCCTTTGTCGGTAGTTTCAAAGCTGGTGACAAGGAAAGGCTTTGATACCAGCTTCTCCGCTATATCTTTGTATATGATGAATAAAAGCTGCTTTTCGAAAACACCTTTCAGCGTATCTTTTCCTCCTTACATGCTGTGTATCTAAAGCAAATACTGATACAGAGGGAGAACGAGTTCAATTGCGTTTCATTCCACCCACGAGACTCAGTACGCACTCTGATTAGGTGAAAGGAGTATCAGGTGGGATTGCTGAAGCGGTGATTGCTCACACAGCCACCGCAGCGGGCGCATGACGTATGTGACACGCGAGTCCTGCTCCCCACGTCGCTCCTGTCACCGGGATAACTGAACAGAAACAGATAAACAATAATGGTGTCTGGGTCTGAGCAGGTGGCCTCAAAGAGCGGCTGAGGCAAAGAGTGCCGTATCCAAATTACCTCAGGGAGTAGATTACATAGGAACTGCCCAGATGGGCCACATTAGCAGCAGTAGGCAAATCGGCAACGTGGCTGGGCTCAGCTGGCTTTCACCTGGACTTGCTGCAGTCATATGGCGCACCACCAACATCTTCTCCTCATGAAGGCAATGCAAAGGACCAGCAAAGAATAAATGAAAAAAAAAAACATATTTATGAGTATAGCTGTACAAAAAGCTCTTAATTTATTTTGTCAATCAGGACTAAACCATGTAAGATGTTGATGGCAATTTGTTATCTCTTTATACTGTTGAATTCTTTATTCTGATTGGTGTTGAGTAAGGCTCTATAACACCGGCTCCACCAGGAGTGCCAGCTGCAACACGAATCACAGTTTATAATAATGAGGTCTCATTTATATGAGGTTTTATGGCAGATGCTTCACATGAGCAGATAATTTGATTGTTATTTAAAAACAAACAAACAAATAAAACAAAAACCCCATATAATCATTGTATTATGGATGTTCAGTGTATTTGAATTAAGTGCAGAATTTCTACTCATGTGACATAGGTGAATCAAGATAAATAATTAATGACAGATAATGAGAAATACATTTTAATCCAACAAAAATTATACATTTTAAATGTTACAGTCTTTCACTGATTACACAATGAAATTTAAAATGCAACATTAAAGATGACTAGAAACTCATAAGAACTAATTATTAAAAAATAAGAATTAATAAGAATAAGAGTTTTAGTAAAAAATATTATTATTAATAATAATAATAATAATAATAATAATAATATTAATAATAATAATAATATTTTTTACTAAAACTCTTATAATAATAATAATTATTATTATTATTATTATTATTATT
>JAOVVB010000046.1:9303193-9335417 GCA_028570985.1 Heterobranchus longifilis
TTGCACTTTTGGATAGTATGTAGTCAACAATCCAAGAGAAATGGAAGGAAGTAAAATGACAAGAAAACCAAATTAGACAGAAGAGCAGTGTTTACTTTTAGCTTTACATTCAGTGTTTGGAGAATATTCTACAGAAACTCTTAAGCCTCTTTAAAGTCCTCCTCTCTACTCTTAACAATTTTTACCTTAGGAGCTGTTCATAGGGATAAGATGTTTTGTGAATCATCTTTATCTTTACTAAGATTTAGTCCTAAATTTAAGGGGAAATTCTAAGAAAATCTCATGATTCTAACAATTTTCTTGGAATTTCGGCACTAGGAGCAGCTTTTTGGCTTAAGGAGCTTTGTGACTATAGGGAGGATGCTTTATTGCCTAAAAATGAAGTGGACGTGCATTGTCGGGCAAGATAACGATGCCTTGAGATATCAGTCCTCAAAGTTTAACCAGAAGTTTAGGCTTCAGCTCTTCTATAAGCGTCTCACCGTAATAAGCGCTGTTGATTGTTAAACCTTTTCCTGCTAATGTTCCAATACTGGCCGTTGAGAATCCCAGAAAACTATAAGGATCAATTTTCCAGCTGATGGTTGACTTTTGACTCTGTTCCATACTCTGGCGTTTTACTCTTAGACTCGTATCAATGTCTCCTCACCAGTAAAGAAACAGTACTTCTATAGATTTTTTTGTTGTCTGGCTTTCGGCTGCTCCCGTCAAGGGGTCACCACAGTGGAACATCTGATCTGCACAACAACTTGGCACAGGTTTTTTTTTTTTTACGCCGGATGCCCTTCCTGATGCAACCCTCCCATTTTATTTGGGCTTGGGACCGGCACTGCATCTAGTGGCTGCAGTTTGGGCATTGGCTGGGAATCCCCAGTACTTCCTTAGAGTATTGGTCCTAATTTAGTTAGCAGATATCCAAACGCTTCTGTTTATGCTCTTCTGTGATTTGTTTTAGCACATAAGATAGTGATAAAACAGTGCTGCCAATTTGTAAGGGGCAAATTGATGAGATAATTTTTGACTCACCCACATATTTAGGCTCCATTCACATTACGTATATAATTCCGTTCACATTACAAGCCTATTGCATTTCATGATGGTTTACATTCATAATTACAAGTGACTTTTATTCGAGTCTAATGTTGCATTTGTTTTCAAAAATGGCACAAAGTCGCATGAGTTCCAATCTGCCCGATCTCATTCAGGGTGCATGATTGAGTATCGGATATATATCTGATCTTAGGATGACAAATGACACTGTCCGGAAAATCATCAGATTTTTTGCATTCAAATAGCCCTAAAAAACATAAATAAATAAATAAACTGAAAATGACTAACTGCATAAAGTGCACTAAAGCTTCCAGTAATGCAGACCAGACATTATAGTGCACTGGCTAATACATACTAACTAGTCTAATCTTTAGTGAGTCTCCTTTTATGTAAATTTACATAACTCCAGCTCTCTTCTAGGATATTAACTTTTTTTTTTTCCCTCCCAAGTCGCTCACAGAAAAATTTAAGGATTTCACGTTTGATCACGTGGCACACTTGAAACTCCATGTGTGAATTCAAGTAAACAAGTGACATGATGAACAATGAGGTCATGGTAAAAATAAATCTGGCAAGTGAACTACACAGGGAAAAAAACTTGGACAAAATACTGAAATTTTAAAAGTGAGGTCTCTAAGAAACATGAGATAGATCAATAAATCTCTCTCTCTCCAGAGGGCTAAAATGTTTTGTCTAAATGCTTATGTAAATAGGTTACCCAGCTTGACAAAATGAGACCCAATATGTGGAGATACAGCAACCTTTAACTTCTTTAAGAGGAGAAAACGACTTGGAAACGACTGGGGAAAAAAAAGAGTTTATTTTTTTCAGCTGATCAGGAAGCTATCGTTGTTGCCGCCTTGCTCCTGTATGAAATCATGATCCTGAACTCAAGGGTGGACGTAGGTTTGTGAATGGCGCTCACATTCTTGAATCAAAGTTGGCACTACTTCAAGGTTACTTCACAAAGCCGTGACTTTTTAACAGATTTGTAGTGCACCCACTCATCACTCGCGCCTCCTCTAATTATTCTCAGGCCTGGGTGGTGGTGTCGTGTGGAGAAACCGATCATGGATCAGAGGCTGAGCCATAGGCAGCACCAGACCCTCAGCGTGCGGAGGACAGAGTGGGAGTGAGTGAGTGATGCTGATAGCGGGCGAGCTGACATTATACTTTATGCGGGAGGCTCAGACTAATGGTCAGGGTGGATCTTGAGGCTCACTGGTTACAGAGAAAGAGGTGTACAATATTCTCCATACACTCCAAGTGTTGAGCATTCTGAGCTGCTTTCCTCCTCACCTCTTTTGTAGAGTGTTGTGTTTTCTTTTTATTCCTTTTTTTCTGGCTATTTTTCTATTAGCTCTATTATTAACAAGGGAGTTCTTTCCACAGCACTACCATTCAGTGGATGTTTTTTTCCCCTATTTTCCTGTGTAAACCCTAGAGAATGTTTTAACCCATAGCAAGCCTCCAATAAGCATGAAAAATAATAGAGCTGAAGCACCCTTAAACAGTATTTAAAATTGCCTTCGCTTGGGACATTGCATGTATAGAATCGACTCAAAGAAATGAAAAGCAAGACTCAAACTCTGCTTTTGATGCTCTCCAAGAATTTAAAGGAAAATAGCAATTTTAAACCTCACTGCTTGTGCTTTAAGGAAAAAATGGTCCAATTATTGGACCCTGCAACATATCCTTTGCACATACCTTTGAGGATCGTGTTGTACCGTCAACTCTGTGAATGAAATGTTTGGTTGGGAAAAAAAAACCCACGAATGGAGATCACTTAGTTGCATGGTAAAAAAAAAAATCAACCATAGCTATGTTTAATAGTGAAAGTAAGAGCATTTCTACACACACTGTGATGAGAACTCAGGATTGGGACTAAACAGCTGTGAAAACCACTCGTTAGTGAGACTCATCAGAAAAAAGGCTTCAGTTTGCTGGGTAGCATAAAGATTGGACTTTGGAGCTATGAAAAAGGTTGTATGGTCTGATGAGTCCAGATTGAGCCTATTTAACGTTATGTGTCAAAAAAATTATGTCAGCTGATGACCTGAATGACCTGAATGTACTGAATGACCAGGTTATCACATCTATGGTGTTTTTCCTTCCCTAATGGTACAGGGCATATTCCAGGACTCAAATTGTAAGAGAGTCACATGCTTTCCCAGTGGTTGCACAGTATCCTCATGGCTGTTTGGTTTTGTCCCATCTTCTAAAAGAAGGCTGGTACACATAATTTACCCTCAATGTGAATGAGGGTATATGATGCCCTATGATGGAATAATTTCCCATCGACCGTTTATCCCACAGCATGGATATGCAATAGTGTAAATATAGACCAGAAAAAAATAATTGTAGTGGGGAAAAATAAAATAAAGGCTTTAAAATTTTCATATGTCCTGCCAAGTTTGTTTTCACACCTAAACATTTGTTGCAGCAGGAACACATTTTTATTTTAGATACTTTATATTTGGATATTTACATGGACTGCTACTTGTTTCCCAGCAATCTCAAGGATTCAAAAGAACCAAAACACAGAGCTCTCTTTTTATTTCTAGGTGAACACACACAAAATCATACTAAACGGTTTGTATCTCCATGAACACAGGAAGCATTTGTCTATGGACAACTTGAGTCTATGGTACAGGCTCACTGGCATCAGATGGAAAAATAACCAATGTTGGAGAGCAAAACGTCCCGTGAGATGCAGGATGAGAAAATCCAAAGTGTGCACGGAATGTGGAAGGTGAAGAAGCGTTCACTTGGCACACACAGACGTCCTCCTCCAGTTTTCCTGTTGGCACGATGCCAGCTCACAATGAAAAGGATTACAGCTTACAAGGCTGATCTTTGTGGGCCAGCGCTAGAGAAATGAGAGTCCGGGTTTGAAAATCTAGGCCTGACAGCTTAACATTATGCTCGTAACACACTTAACATCCATTCTGTATTATGTTCCAGAAAGTTATATTGTCCTTTATTTCCTCCCAAAGAACCCATATCTACTTTTTCATTTTGACATAATTACACCTCAGTCAGTGACAATTTCATTGTGCAACAGTGTGTAAACTATAATTCTCTGCTGTGCCAATTCCCAGCAGTTCCTTTTAAATTTATTTCTCACTGCAAAGTAGAACACAATATTGTTCAGGGTCTGATATATATTTTTTTTTTTATATGTTCTAGTTCTATAATTGCTCCCCGTTTGTGCATCGTACACGCTTGGCCCTTTAAACCGTGCGCTTGAATGTATTTGCTTAGTGAAACCTAATGGAGCTAAAGAAGTGGTAGGTGTATAACCAATTGCTCTTGTCAGGAGCTTATTTGTTTAAAAAAAAAAAAAAAAGCAGATGAAAAGAGAAATAGTGGTACAAACACAATTACTGGTGTAAACACATCACAAACACACGAATAACGTTTTACTGCGTAACAGTAGAATGGCTTGGAGTGTCTTTCTTTTTATCAAGAGGTTTGTGTTTCCTTTTCAACATTAGAAACAAAAAGACAAAAAGAAATCAAGGGCAACATCCCAGGTGTGCATTTTTCCTCATTTTCTCAGTAGCGGCTCATTTCCCCGGCTCTACAGGACTAAAGAAACCACTTACTGTACGTCTTACAACTACGAAGCAAAGTGGCATTACAATTTGTCTCTGAGAGACTTAGTCTTTGTGAGCGTGCGAGACTTTCACATTACCAGCGAGCGCGACTCCATGACTGGGAGTCATGCAGACGGCTAGGAAGTCATTCACTCATAAGCTACACATTGTGTTTTTACGTGAACACGGTGATTATGTTTTCCTGTAGCATAGTGATGATGAAAGCCAGCTCAAGCTTAATCTCACCTGAGCGTTAGACATTTTGTCTCTTCCAGTCCAGTCTGAAATCCCCATTTTGTAAAGGAAAAAAAAAAGGTCCGTATAATGTCACTTTATATCTCAGATATAGAGTGATCCATCAGCGGGCCCCACGTAACCCACGGCGATGAGGAGGACGTCGATGAGGGTCCAGATGCCCAGGCCTCCAAAACTGAAGAGCTTGCCCAGTCCCTCTCGCCACTGACCCAGATAAAAGCGGTCGGCTCCAAACCCACCCAGAGTGATGCTGCGTGAAACCAGGAAATATACATTGTAAATTTTCATCTTACTCAAATAATCTTTTAAATGACATCCATATCAAACATACTGTAGTAGTAAGAAACCTAAAATTATTCTTCAGACTTTTTAAAAAATTATTATTTTTTATTATAATACAAATCAAGACATGCAGTACTGTGCAAAAGTCTCAACCCCCCTCGTTTCTTCATATTTTGCTTTATTAATGCAGTCTTGAGGCTTCCTGAAAGACTTTTTTGTCTCTCATTTTTGACAAGCTTTTGTCTCCCATTTTAGTTCAGTCCCTGTTTACTTTTGTTTGTTAAACCACAGAGTGAGCTATGAATCATTCAAGCATAAAAAAAACTAAGACATAAACTACTGTAGTGAGAGACAGGTGCAGATGATGACAGACGAACAGGCCAGTGATTAGTATACTGCTGATGATAAATGCTGAGTGGTTGGAACAGACGAGAGGGGAAATGAGGTTGCTGCTGTGGTTATTACATAAACAAACGATTTTTAAATAAATTGTATATTTAGGTACTTTGCAGCCTGTTGCAGTAAAACATTTATTTCCATTTCTTTAATTTACTCTTCATCATTTAATTTCATTTAATATGAAAAAATAAGGGGGGGCTCGGCACTTGTATAAAATGTTACCTTTTTTAAAAAAAAAATCTGCTGCATTTGCACAAAAGCAGAAGTACTGCGGAAGATCAATCTGTGAATTTATGCACATATGGGTGCAAATGGCACGCGATCTCCATCTTTCAAACTGCCATCCTATGTGACCCATTTACTGTGAGTAAAAAGTGTTTAGTGCAGCTTTACGTCTCTTCTTTGCAGAATCTGTTTCAGTTTGCTTTTCAACACACTAGCCAAATCGTCAAAATCATCTTTTTTATGTCTAGATTATGTTTAATGTATTTATTTTGTAGTGATTTGTCACATTATATAAATAGTTTTGAGAAAATAAATATTTTAACCATCATTTAAAACTTTAAAACGTTTAAAACTATTGAGGTAAAATACCCTACAACCAATGACTCAATGAAATGAGTCAATATTTACAGGATAAGCCTTTATGTGATTATGATAATAATAATAATAATAATAATAATAATAATAAATCAAAACACTGGTGTTTATACAGACTGTATGGATTACCTGAGTGTCAGCGCTGTGGACCATTTATATCCTCCAGTCCAGTTACAGAAAAGACGCTTCTGAAATTCCCTCTTTCCTGTTCAGACCAGACAGAGATGGACAAAATGTTTTGCGTTTAGATAATTATTTTAGTGCTACAAATTCAAGGCACAGTCATTTTCCTGAGCTTATAAATGTTACAGGGATGAACAAACAGCAGTACATACAGTGCTAGCTACAATTATTGGCACCCCTTGTAAAGGTTAGGAAATCATCATGCACTGAAAATGCTTAAAAGACATGTTTCTTGATGAGGGATTTGTTTTTCTCCGAGCACATTTATTCCAATTAAAAGGATTTTAACATTACATCCATTTTACATTATTACATAATATATTACATTACTTACATTTATTCCAAATAAAATAAAAGGGATTTAGTTCTGGGGTTTTTTTCCTTGGTTTTTTTTCAGTTTGAGATAAAGCTGTTTCACTCAAAGGGGTGACAATAATTGTGGGCAGGACCATATTTAATAGCAACTATGCGACTATGAAAATTTTCCTCTGAAAATACTAATAATGCATTCTGGACAGATATAAAAAGTAGCTGTTTTTGGTTTGTTCATTCATTTCCCAGAATTAATATGTTTTTAAAAGAAAGCTAGATACTACAGGTCTTGTCCGGGAAATGTCACACAAATGAGCGGTTTAGACTTTCATTTTGTGCAGAATATGATATGTTAGTTATGGGACAAACAACGCTCACATTCATTGATTTGAGCATCAGGTGCCTAGTGATGCCTTTACCGCATCTTTAGGCACTGCCTGGTCAGAATCAAAGTCAATTCCAATAGGCTGAGAGTTTAACAAATTAAAGACGCTTCCTGACTAACGACGCATTCTGTTGAACCACTACTTCTGAGGTAATGATATGCGGTACAGTGCTCTCTCAACCGAAGGTTAATGTAAGAGCCCTGAGCATGTTTCATGTAGACTAGGTCAATCATTTTTTTTTTTTTCATCTTAAGACGGGTTTATCAGGTCATAACCCCATCATAATTCGAGGAGCATCATTTGAGAATACTGTTAACCAAATAAGCGCATGAGAGTTCAGTGCATGGCTCTAGACGAGACCAATCATGAGCTTCATGTACTGTACCGCACATCTTAGCCGAGACTGAATCCATACGCTACACCCGCAATGTAGCATTTTCACCAATGGGGTTTTGGTTTCCCAGAACTTTTGTTTTAGGCCACACCCACTTTTAATTTAAGAAAGCGTTATGTTACACACACAGCGTTGAGCATCATGTTACACATGCCACGTTATGTTACACACCAAATATCCAATCTCCAACCAAATAAATATACTTTACCTTATACTGACGATCTTTACCTGACACTTATCTCTGATAATTATTTGAGAATTACCTGAGTCATATCTAAGACATACAACACATAAAAAAACAAATCAAATGGCAAAAAAAGAAGGAAAAAAAACCCTCCAATATAAATGCCAATCCATTTTAAATGCCAGCTTTATCTAAGAAACTGGAACAAAATGACATTTAACTTTCCCCACTCAGCTTCATATTTACCCGGACTAAGAGAACTGATACCATCTTTGTGCTTGTTCATATCAATACAGACACCGCTGCTAGCGCATCTCTTTAACATCTTAGAGCTTCCTCTTCTTATTCACTGTGCAGCTCGTCTAATGATCAACTCAGCTGCACAGATAGTAAGCCTGATGATTTTTATTCAGACTTCTTCGCGTAGAAGGACAAATTTCCAAATGGCGTAAATCTAATACCTCCACTCCTCGAACCTGAAGCCGTCTGGAGATAAAGAGGGGGAATGAATTCTGTGCGACACTGGGAGACACTATGAGGATGCGAGAGGACCGATACATCAGCAGTGTGAGGGGGTATATTAGAGAAGTGCGTGTGTGTGTGTGTGTGTGTGAGCGCTGCTGGAAAGCGTTATTCATAAACTAACACAGCAATCGATTTCGCTCCTTTTTTGATCTCAAAAGCCTGTGTGATTGAAATTGTGTTTCCTTTTGCATAATTATATGATTGTAATAACAATAAGGATGATAATGATATAATCAGTGGTGCAGTCTGCAAAAAAATAAAACAAAAACAGGGTATTTATTCAGTTTCTAATTTCCGTCATCAATAATGATTATTTATAAAGTGTTAGACTTGACACTTCATTGTCAAATTTTTCAGTTCAAAACCTTTGTTTTCTCTTCCTGCTGAAAACCGAAGAAATTCTGAGTAGGTCTGACAGGAAACACCCCTAATAAATATAACAAACTAATGTCAGATAAGTTAGACCCGCTCTGATTGATTAAAATCTTCTATTTACATTGACAGAAAGCCAATGTAATGAGATTTTATTTTCACTTAAAAAAAGCAAAAATAATTTCTGACCATGCAGTTTTGTCTGAAATTGGAATAAATATGGTGTGATGTACAGTATATATTGGACATGAGAAAAAGACAAAAAATAGATTTAGCTACATATTGCGATTCTTTTGTGTATCGCCACACTAAAAATGATAAATTTGTACATTTTAGTTCCTCTATAATCCTATAGGTGGTGTGCTCTAAACTAATCCAACATTGGCAGGCGGCAAAGCGTTCCATGTGGTAGAAGCAAATGTTTTGTGAAGTTTAGAATTGTAACGAAATCTGAGAAAGATTTTATATCGAATCAGGATATTTATAAAATTGTGATAAGGGAGATGTGCAGAGCTGTGGCGAATACAGAGGAATAAAGCTGATGAGTCATACAATGAAGCTGTGGGAAAGAGTAGTAGAAGCAAGGTTAAGGGCAGAGGTGAGCATTTGTGAGCAGCAATATGGTTTCATACTTGGAGTACAACAGATGCAGTATTTCCTTTAAGAGTGCTGATGGAGAAGTACAAAGAAGGTAATAGAGAGTTGCATTGTGTCTTTGTAGATTGAGCCCCTTCTTGTTTGTTCTGGTGATGGACAGGATGATAGATGAGGTTAGACAGGAGTCTCCACAGACTATGATGTGTGCCATGATCACATTGTACTTTGTAGCGAGAGGAGGAAACAAGTGGAGGAAAATCCAGCGAGCAGGAGGTATGCTCTGGAAAAAAGAGGAATGAAGGTGAGCCACAGCAAGACTACAGCTACAGGGAGCAGATGTAAAGAAAGTGCAGAACTTTAAGTATTTAGGATCAACGGAGAGTGTGGGAAGAAGGTGAAGAGGCGTGTACAGGCAGGTTGGAACAGGTGGAGAAAAGTGTCATGTGTGTGTTATGTGATAAAAGAGTATCGGCTAGAATGTAGCTCTGCTACACAAGACGCAGAGCTGGAGGTAGCAGAGATAAAGGTTTGAGGTTTTCTTTGGGAGTGACAAGGATGGACAGGATCAAGAACGAGTCCACCAGAGGGACAGTTAGATGTTTTGGAGATAAAGTCAGAGACGCCAGAATGAGGTGGTTTGGTTCAGCGGTGAGATGCTGAATATATTGGTAGAAGGATGCTGAGGTTGGAACTGCCAGGCAGGAGGTCTAAAGGAAGACCAAAGAGGAGATTTATGGATGCAGTGAGAGAGGACATGAAGTTAGTTGGTGTGAGAGAAGAGGATGCAGAGGATAGGGTTATATGGAGGCAGATGATTCGCTGTGGCGACCCCTGAAAGGGAACAGCCGAAAGACAAAGAAGAAGAAGATATTCATAAATAGCCTACTTTGTAGCTAAGTAGCGTTTTTGTAACGTTTGTAACTAGCGAACGTTAGTGGATTTAGATATCTCGGTAATGTCACGATATAGAACTGCCTTTAAAACATATCTTAATCCATTATCTTTTAGGGATTCTAATATGAGGGGTGTTCAAGTCAATCTGGGACAACACAGCTATGAGAGTAAAAACTCCCTTTATTTCTCTATATTATACTTTGCTACACTAATGCACTTATCCCAGTGTCTATCCCAGGTAGAAATTTTTCTCAGTACGCCGGAGGGCCATGATCGGACTGCCTGCTTCACGTCTGAAATGCGGGCCTCCCAGGAGCTCCATTAATAGTCCATACATGTGGAAATCATGTGGAGAGAGGTCAGGACTGTACGAGGGATGTGGCAATAACTCACAGCCGAGTTCCTGTAATGTCCAAGTGGTGTTGGTGGGCAGTACATGGTTCGTCCTGCATAAACATATCGCCACTGGTGATTAAACAAGGCTATTTTTCTCCATTAAATGAAAGGACTATTGAATTCTAAGTATTATATAACTTTTTATAACTGCATTCTTTTATTCTGCACAATCAAAAGTCCCAGTTTGACTTGAACATGCCTGGTTGTAGGTCTAAGCACTGTCTTTGAGGGCAATGAGCTATAACTCAGCATAAGTATTAATGTCTTCTGTTTCAGGCAGAAAATCCTAAATGAAAACTCAGAAATCTCAGAAAATGAGGTGCTGTGATGTAACCAGAGATGGAACATCTCAATTCCTCTGACGAGTTTCAGACACAAGCGCATCTGTAGTCAATAAAATGCCACTAAAGCAATGCCGGCCTGTGAGTGATTACAATATTTATTCTCAGGTTTAAATATAGCATAAGGACATGGTTGTGCAAGCTTAATGACCCCCAGGCAGAATCTCATAAACCTTAAAAATCCCAGCCTCCTCCACCAGGAAGGAATAAGGTCCCTCACGCTGACTTGAGTGTATGTGGTGTTTTTCATTCTTGTTCTTATTTATTAATACAATAAAAGAAGACAATATAGGGATTTGTAGCCATGTCCACTTCTGTGCAGATTTAAATAATTTTTTTGCCACACGAAAGATCGACTTTTCCAGCTCCAAGACGTTCAATTTAAACATTTGTGTGTGAATAAACATTGCAGCAGATGATGTTCGCCCCCTGACATCTGATCTGCTTACCGATTCGACTATCATCTGATCTGCTTAATCTAGATCTCATACTCGTCTTGGCGTATCACACTAATCGAAATCGATTTGGACATGATGCTGATATTGTCCTATAATGACTCACGAACATCAACACTGTTTGCTCATGAGCGTTGTCTTTGAAGGCGCTTCAGTTTGATGACGCCCCATCAGTTTTATTTCTCATGACCAATTCAAAGGGCGCCTGGGAAACATTTGTATCCTTTAAGAAACATCTGTTCAAGCCTCCCTCTTTTCATCCCATTTTTTCTAATTTAAAATCACTATTTAGACAGCATTTTGTGAGAATGTTTAAGGAAAAGTTATTTGATGCTTGATGTGGTACTATGTCTCTCCTGTTCTCACATTCTCACAGTGTTGTGCATGCACAGTTTAGATTACCAGCATGCATGACACTCAGTTATTCTTAAGAGTTGGGGGAAAACACTACACATTTCATTTGCATATACTACATTATTTACCATTGATTTAGCAACAGATGGTGAAGTAATATGAATTATAAAATTTTTCATACAGCCGCAGTTTTCACAATCTGGAATTCTTGTACAAAGTGGGCATTTTCACAAAATGTGTCTTTTTTTTTTCCTTCTGAAAATCATGATGACAGATGGTAGGAGATGATACGATTCTGGCTCATAACAACATATTTATAAGCAAACCAGTTGTACTGGCTCAATCCTAACATGTGTTTTCCAGATTTATGTCGCAATAAGCCATCAGCTGTGCCAGACATGGGTACCACACTAGTTGTCAATTTTATTCCCCACTAATAGATTGTTCAGACTTTAAATTATGTATAATGGTCAATATTGCAAATGGTGAGGATTTTGCTCTAGTGCACTTTTATGTCTAGGGTTGATTAAAACCATTAAAGTAGTTTCTGAAAAACAAAACAAAAAAACAACAGTTCTGAAATCTCATTTAAGCCTATCAGACTTTTTCTTTTCTTTAAAAAAACAGTAGGCTTCTAAATTGTGTTAAAACGATCACTTTAAAAAATACTGCAACAAATACAAAGCTAAAACGTGAATTAGACAAAGCTAAGCTGTTCGCTTCAGGATCACATCTTTTTTTCTCTCTCTTTGATATTCATTTTTCTTTTCTTTTCCTTTTCCTTTTTTTTTTTTCCACCCCAATACTGAACCTGGCTATCAGATCTGTGTTATCTCTGTTTAAAGATATCAGTGGTTCTCAAAATTAAATTACGCATATTAAATTATCTCCAAAGGTATACTTTATTCTAGTTTCCAAGTGCATGAAGCATGTAGTGGTTAGCACGGTGGCCTCGCACCTCATGGGTCGAGGGTTCCATTCCAACCTCGGAGCTGTGTGCATGGAGTTTGCATGTTTCTTCCCGAGTTTGGTTGGTTTCCTGCGGGTATGAACGTTTCCTGCCATGCTCCAAAGACCTGCAGATTAGGCTAGGGGAAGTTCCCAAATTGCTCGTAGTGTGTGAATGATTGTGTGTGTGCGCATTTGTGCTCTGGATTGTGCGATGGATTGGCACCCTGTCCAGGGTGTATCCCGCCTCCTGCACAAAATCTCATGGGATAGGCACAAGATAAGCAGTATAAAGAATGAATGAATTAATGAATGAATGGAACACACAAGCAGCAAGTACAACCACACTTTGATACATTTCATTCTGAAAGTGGAAGAACTCTTTGGCCAGTCAAGAAGATTACATAGTTGTAAGTGAAGCTAAGATCTGTGATACCAGTCGAGTCATTCTCTCATTAAAGTTCCTCTTTGGAGCCACTGCATCATAACTGAATGATTATGCATCATTATAATTTTGTCCTTTGAGCATGAAGGGCATTCTCATACGGTATATTTCTGAACATTCCTGTAATATCTCTTCTGGAGAGATCCTCACCTTATTAAAATGACTGTATGAAAGATGACAGATTGCTGAAAAGGATTCACACTGGTTGATATGCATCTTGTGGTAGAATTGATTGCGGATTTATTTAGCTTCATCTCATATGTGGGATTGTGATCTATAATTCTGTCCATAGAGGTCTCCTTTGCTCTGGAATCCATCCTTGTGTGAGTGATCCTGTGATGTCTTTGCAGCTTTTCCCTCTATGCTGTCTTTTCACCAGCCAAGTTCTGATCCTATAATGATTTACAGAGGTAAGCTGATGAGTTTAGGGATATGTTTTTCTTCTCTTAAAGCAGAATTGTTTTTTTTTTTTTTCTTGTTTTGTTTTTCATTTTTTTACAAGGATTTCTTTGTGATGAGTTTAAATCCTAAATATATCTTCCTCTGTGGTGCCGTCGGTGCTTGATTTATCGAAGGATCTACAAAACCTTTAAAAGAAAGCATTAACATATTATTAATCGTAAATTATAAAGACACGTTATTGAAGCCAGGCGGTGGGTTTTAAAGCTCGGCTTGGCAATTGGGAGGCCTGTTGGTCAGATCCCTAGCCGGGTTCTCGATACAACCCTCTGAGAGATCGTATTTAGCCAATTATATGCAATCAAACCCAGCGAGCTTGAACTCATGCAGCTTGACCTCCAGCCTGGAGATTTGGGGATTCCACAGAGATGAGCCTAGGGCTTTAGATGATAGCGGAAAATATAATAGTCCTCTTGTTTTCAGTGGCAGCATTTGCCTTAATAACACAGGTTTTACTAGACTCCGAAGGATTGAGTGTGTTTTCGTAGCTGTGTTACATCGAGAGAGATTTGTTAGCGATATTCAGGTATGTCATGGATGTGTGCTTGAAGTTTACATAGTGTCTAATTACAGCATTTGTAAGGATTATGAAAATAATAGATACTAATCAACCTTTGGATGGGGAACACATTAAATAAAGAATACCCAATGTTAAATTCTTTAGTAATATAGCTTCAGTTCATTTAGTATAATACCTGTTTTCCTTCTCATGTTCATGAAGCTGATCTCATTGGTCGATATGTAGGGTAGTGTGCAGAGGGATCAACAAAACTTGAGTCCTTGAGATGTATTTTCTCTTTAACTTTTGTATCTGATATCAAATGTTCCACAGATATGCCTCATTAACTACAAAACAGCATAAAATCATTGCAACTTTGCTTGTTCTTGAGACTTGGTAATGGTGTGAGGTGTGTTTATTGTACTGCGTCTTGGTTTAAGAGGTACATGGAGTTTCTTATCAATACAATTTTATTTATATAGTGCTTTTATCAAATAAAAAATATGGGTTTAAAAATAGGTTTGAAAAATGTGACGAACTATATGTATAATGTATAGTTTATTTTCTCAGTTACCAATGACGTGTAGTATCATTGATGCTGTACAACATGTTTGCATTTACATTGATATACAACCATAATATTAATGCACTAACATTGATTATCAATTATATATCAGGACACTGGGGACAGGATCATGGACACACAAGGCTCATTTATGCCTGTGCGGTCAAACGGCAGTCTGTCCTGTCTGGTCCCATAGAAAAGCCATTAATCCGCAATTAACCAAAAAAATTGATGCTGGCCATGAGCACAGTTCACATTTGGGCAAAGAGCCCGAAGCTGCTGACCCAGACTCCAAACTCCTCAGATCCCAATACAACTGGACAAACAGCACCCAAAAGATCTGCTGCCAATGTCCCTGGTGCCAGACACCCCCGCACTCCCCCAGAGGTCTTGTGGAGCCACACCCCAGAGCTGCCCCGGTGGCACAAGTGGAACCCAAAACGTAGCCGTTTTTGATGTTTATGGTTTTAATGTTTTGGCTGATCGGAATAATAATAGTCGAAGCTCTTTGCTTGTTAGTGATCTAAAAGATGATGAGCACGCTATCAGTAGTATTAGCATCAGAGTTGTCTTTCTGTCCATTTACGCATAGTGTGAAAGACTTACTGTACGTGCCACTACATTATTCTCCCGTTATGGAAAAAAACAGAGCATTAAATCCCATCGCACTACAATTAGCAGTTATTTGACTGGGATTGTGGGTAATATAGAAAACTATTAACCCTTAAAGTTCAAAATATTACAAAACTTAACTTAATAATGCTCAGGATGAAAGTGCAACTTTGCCAACATTATATAAAATACTTAAAAGTTAAATACATGATGCAGTTTAAAACTTTTACCAGGCCAAAGTTGAGATTCGGGAGTTCTCCCGCTACATTCATGCTCCACTGCCTCGCCTATGTCCTCGGCCCTAGACTGCCACTCTCCCACCCCATATGTTTATGGTCTGATGGATGAATCTTACACGAGCTCCAGGCACTTAAAAGCTGCTTGTGTGTATGGCAGCCTCCCATGGGAAGAGCAAAGTCTCTTATGAGAGCTTTAGCCCACTCACTCTCTTTCACATACCCTGTCAATATCGATGTCTTGTTGGGCAGAACATCTGGAATGACATTAAACGACTTTACAATCCTGGACCCCCCCTTATCTCTTTACTTTCTATGCCAAAACATATAAATTTATATAAAATAGAGTTTCTGTTGCCATTTTCTGAACTTTAAAGAAGTTACTTTAAAGTCAGTCACCTTATAGTATGCAGGAGCTCTATCGAACTAACAGCTTTCTAATGCTGATGCCACATCTGGAATCATCAGTGTGTTGGAACCTGGAAAAATGCCAATGACTTTGAGGCCTATATTACAAAGACTTGTGCATAGTTTAGGGGTGTAATGCAAGGTCATCGTCTGTGTCTGTTGCCACTAATCAATGTGGCGTGCTCTCAAAAAGTTTTATTTAAGTTGTCCGTTTGTGTTTTTATATTACACATTAACTCTGAACACTCACACTATGACCTGGAGAACATGGTATTTAGTTGCTTCATAAAGTATGAACAGATTAGTAGCGAGCATGGAAATAAAAACCTTATGTTCACAACTGAACAACACAACATCGATTTATTTCAAACCATAAAAGTAGAAAGTTTTCTCAGTACACAGGAGCTATAATTAGACTGTCTGCTTCACCTCTGAAACACTGTACTCCCAGGAACTCCATGTTCACCCAGACATGTGGAAATGGCTTGAGGTCAAGACTATATGGGAAATGTGGCAATAACTCCCCGCCGAGTTCTTGTCCTGTGTAATTGGTGCAATTGAATGACTATGTGTACAGTTCCCACAGACAGATGTGTCTCTTCCACAAGCTGGCAAAAAGTCATCCATTGATTTTTAAGGATCAGACCCGAGGCGGGAATCTACAGACATAGACAGTTAGTGTAATTAACAAGACTGAAAGTAGTTTTAAATTCATATCGATACTATGTACAGTAGCTAAAAGGTGAGGGGAATAAATCATGGAGGTGGTGGAGAGTTCTGAGAGACTTTCGAGATTTCAAATTTAGAATATCAGCTAACTTTCTGGGTGAAATCCCAAATAGCATTAATTTGAAAGTTAGTGCACTATGTAGGGTGTACAATTACTTGTTACACACCAAGCCGTGCCCTTTAACATGGGTTAGAGAATGATTTAGGATTCAGCCTCGTGTTAGCAGCTACTTAGCTTTGTAGCTTGCGTCAACCGTGACAAGAACAACACAGGCGGTTCAGAGGTAATTTGGAACACTTAAGATGCTTAAGATGTCATAATGTTATCAGATGTGTTTTCTTGCTGAAAGTTGCTCTCCCCCTTTTTTAGGACTGCAAACCATACTGACCTGCTTTCACCCGTGCAGGTGACCGACAGTTAGTGTAAATAACGATTGTGGAACATGTGTGATTTAAAATGATGCATACAGATAAACATTCCAGTGCTCATGGAATGTCTTTCTGCCAATTAGATTACTTGGTTGGAACTAGCTGTTATGCAACCACCTCAGCAACAGGGTGGTTGCACAAGAAATGAAAACTTTTCATCTTTAAATAATTGATATAATATTGGTGGCGTGGTGGCTTAGTGGTTTGCACTGTCGCCTTGCACCTCCAGGGTCTGGGCTCGATTCCCAAGGTTCTCCCTGTGCTTGATGGCTTCTTCCAGGTATTCCGGTTTCCTCCCACAGTCCAAAGACATGCAGATTAGCCTAATTGGCATTCCCAAATTGGCATCCCATCCAGGGTGTACCCAGCCTAAGTCTTCTGGGCTAGTATCCAGACCCCGCGCGACCCTGTATGCAGGATAAAGCGTTATAGACGATGGGTGAGTAAGTGGGTGATATAATTTCCTCCAAACAGAGAATTTTCTTTTGTGCTTTAATCATTTTTGAAAAGCATAATTAAAAGCAAAACAAAACAGAATATGGTGAGGGTAAGAGTGTTTATAGTGGACCTTTTCTAACATTAAAAATAATTCCAAATGGATAAAATGTACAAAATGTTCTAGCATTCGGAAAGTGCAGTAATATTACAGGACATGCTGTTATTGGGAAGTTATGAACATCTGGGTGGAAACATCTGGGTGACAGTCCATATCATTTGAGTGTGAAATTTATGTATATGTTCTAGGGCGGGTCAGATAAAAACATTATATATGATATATTATAAAACATTATATATTATTATATATTATAATAATTATTAAACTTTATTATTATTATTATTATTATTATTATTATTATTATTATTATTATTATTATTAAAAATGTTGTTGTTTGTTATTGCACATAGGTCTCCTCAACCTGTGCCCTTTTTCTATGTAATCTCCATTTCAATTATTTCAAAGTGTTCTAGCACATAATAAGTGGCCAGATTCCTCCGGTTTCACAAATTTATTATTCTCATCCTACTCACCTTTGTACATATGATTACGGAATCTATTCAGTGTCCTAGCTGTGTCTGCACCCAGTGCTATTCTAGTCACAGCCAGCCAGCCACTATAACACAAATTGAACACAGCGGCACAGACGTGAAGGGCTTTTCTTTTTTGCCAAATTGCACCTGTACCATGAGGAGTGTAGTACAGCTGGTACTTTAGTGTAAATGTTCACATACTGGTTCCAAAGTGTATCCCTGGCTGTCGTAATAGCTACAGAGCCAATCGCCAAACCTCTAAACAAATACTTCATTTTTTATTTCACTGTTCTCTCTGCTTGCTTTGCTCCTGGAGGTCAATTTCCCTCCCTGCTGCTTATCATTGAGCAATATTAGAGCCTAAAGCACTGGTCCTCTGAATGAGAGCACAATAACTCTATCACATTGGTAGAGAACTCATTCCAGCCTGTGTGCCCTGCCAAGCAGGGGCTTTGCGTTCTCTCAGTGATTGACAGACACTGGGTTGTTTCGGGGTATGTTCATTATTATATTGCATTTCTCTTTCTTTTTTTATTGCATTTTGTGTTTAGCGGTTCTACTCTACTCTATGTGCTGCCCTGATATTTCTGAGCTGGTAATGTGAGAGCTTTAGTGTTGGTGAATAATTATACCACATCGCTGTTGAATTCTTGATTCTGTTCGATGATTCAGAGGGTGTTGGTTAATTATCTATAACAGCAGCTCTGACAGTAATGCTGGCTAGATAATAGTTTTATATTTATGCGTGCAATTATTGTTTCCATAGTAATACTGATCAGCCAGAACGATGCAACCATCAACGTTAAAACAGCCTAGGTTTTGGGTTCCCCTTGTGTCACAGGGTGGCTCTGGTTCCTTGGGGATAGACTCCACAGGACGTCTGGGGGTGTGCTGTTGGACAGTATGTGGCATCAGTACATTGGCAGTGGATCCGTTGGGTGCTGTGAGTTGCGGACTGGGTCCTCCGTGGATTTAAGCTGTTTGTCCAGCATATCCCATGGGTGCTCGATGAGATCTGCAGAGATGGAAGGCTAGATCAGCGGCCTTGGGATCTTTGCCTGCCGTGCCTCATTCACTTCAGACTGTGGTGCACTGAGTGTTCTGTTGCCTTTCTATCATGGTCAGCATTGGCTTTTTCTGGCAAATTGTGCTGGATTTGCTTTTCTATGAGATCGGACTGGACGGGTAAGCCTTGGGTGCCCATGATCAGCCACCCGTTTGTTGGTGATCTATGTTGTTTAGTTCACCTGGCAGTGGTAATGATAATGTTAACAAGATGAAGGAGTAATATTATAACTGATCAGTGTATCCAAGGATGTGTATGGAGGACACTCCATTTGCTGACAATGTTTATTCTGAATGATCTCATTATAACTTGCATGAAAGCTTCTTCAGTAAAAAGACCTCAGAAAATGTTACGTATGTGAGTTGTGTAAGAGCTACTGTACGAACTGATTCTCAACCCTGTCTTCACGTTGAATGTTTGTAATAGTGTGATGTTAATCTCAGCTAGCAGTAGGCATGCTTGCTTCTCATTGCATCAGCAGATCAAGTTAACTAGTAAACATAGGGGGTGATGAATACCAGTTCATTTATTCCACATTTCACTATTTCATTAAATTCGATAATGAGCTAGCAAAATGAGAAGACAGAGAAATGCAGTTTAGGGAAGCGGGCAAGATGTATTTATAATCAGAATCGCCTTATAATTTAATATGCTCTTTTCTCATTTGATATTGCAAAGGCGCTCATGTGGGTTATTTTAACAGTCTTCACTAAGGACCTTGAAAGGTCTGACAATATGTGTAGGCTGCTGGCCTCGCCACGTAGCTGCGAGGGAAATCAATCCGTTATTGAGTGAGCATCGTTTTGACACAAACATGCACGTAATTATGTCCAGAGCTGAGAGGGCCCCTGGTCGTAGCTCACGCGGCACTCCAACGTCAATTTCGAGTATGTTGCAAAAAGTGTACAAATAAAACAGCCACTTGTTTCTCTGTCTCCTTTAAAGCTTTCTGTTGAAAAGCACAAACAGGCCATCTGTGGCGCACGACTCAGCAGGATGCCAGGGCTTAGCTGAACTCGAACAGGAACATACACTGTGCCGTTTTATTATTTTTTTTTATATCGATTGCCAAATCCCTCTTTATACCTGAGAGTTCCTGTTCTATGAACGCAGATGATATTTGGCTATGAAGTGCGGACTCAAAGAAATGTACTTGTCTGCCTGATTTGGAATCATCTAAGGCACTGCCATGACACGAACAGGAGGTCACACTTGTCTCTGGGTGGAATGATCGTTATCTCTTTCTTGCCAATTAAAGTAATGCTGACAATGATAAGTAATACTGCTAGTGATTTTTCCCCGTATCTCAGCTTGTTAGGAAGTTGTGGTCAGAGCACAGGGTAAGCCATAGAGCACAGAGGGTTAAGAGCCTTGCTCAAACCATGGCAGCTTGTCAGTGCTGGGGCTTGAACTTCCAACCTTTTGATTAGTAGCCCAGAGGCAGCATCACTGCCCAAATGCTGTTCATTTCATTTCATTTCAACACTCTGATGGCAAAAATTCGTCAAATTCAGAAAGGAAACAAATATAAATGGTCCAAATGTCAGAAAAGTCTTATTAGTTAGGTCATTTTTTTCATGAATTTTTATACATTTAATTTGCAAATTAAGTTATGTTACTAGAGGAGGTAATGAATTACTACGGTAAATTCCTGTAGTAAATTCTCAGAGCAATGTTTTCTCTGAGACATAGATGCACTTTGAAATTGGGTGCTTTTAGTAATGAATTAGACAACATGCAGTACTGTGCAAAAGTCTTGAGCCACCCTCATTTATTCAGATTGCATTCAAGAATGTTTCATTAAAAAAAATGAAATGTTTTTATTTTATGTGACAGACTGCAAAGTGTCAAAAGATACAATAAAAAAATTGCTTGTGTGTGTAACAGCCTGAGCAGCAACCTCATTTCCTCTCGTCTGTTCCAACCACTCAGCATTCAGCATCACCAGTATACTAATCATAACGACCTGATCATCTGTACCTGTTTCTCACTGCTTCATGTCTTAAGTTATTTAGTTTTTTTTATGCCTGAATGATTTCTGTGCTTCAATGTGTAGCCCAACTAACATTCCTCTAAAACTGAAGCCTGGAGATCTATTTCTCAAGACTACATTAACAAGAGAAAAAAAAGCCTGACTCTGTGGAAGCAAAATAAAGATTAAAAGAGTGGTGACTCAAGACGTTTGCACAGTACTGTAGCTAGTTTCAAATATAAACGATAAGAAGATGAATGATAAGAATCAATGCTAACATCTAAAACAGCAGTCAAACAATGAATACATTAGAAGAGGTGACGGAGCAATGTCACTAAATATGTCATTTTGCATCAAATGAACGGTGTCATTGCATACAGTAAGTCAGTACAGTAAGTCCCCGGCATAAGAATGAGTTCTGTTCCGAGAGCTGGTTCATAAGTCCAATTTGTTCGTAAGTCCAACAAACATTGCCTAGGTACTAGAATACTAACATGATTGGCTTTACACACTACGGTATATTACAGTATGCTCAATTTTATATAATAAAGTTAATTGAGGCAAAAAATATGCCTATATATAATATATATATATATATATATATATAGGACATTTATAACTTTTTAATTTAACTTATAAATTTATAACATCAATAATGCTGATATAGATCACTTAAAAAACTGGTAGTTATTAGTATAGAATATGATGTGTGTTAAATGTTCATGAAACTTGCAGTTTTTTTAGATGGTCTTAGAGACACACATGGACGATCAAAGTCACTAATGTCCATTCTAGGATTCAATATTATAAGCAGTTGGTTCAAAGATAAAGTTTAAGCTCTTGAAGTTTTCCATTTAAAGTCACAGGGCTTCAATGGCAGTATATTCTCTTCTACTCCTGATGATGAACTGGGGATCAAAGTGACCATAACAGGTACAGTATTTAGCGAGCACGTCTGTGTCCGAGTGCACATGCAGGATCCAGTGCCCCATGACCAGCTGGTCCAAGGTTAAACAGGAGCGATAAGCATGGGGCAGAAGAGCAAGTGGTGCTTAGTGTTGCTCATTAGTGGATAAGGGAAGCCCAGCTGTGGTACAGTCATCAAGGGAGTCCTAATGTGCATCTATTTCACAGTGGTATTTAAGAAAAGAGATTAGTCTAACTAGATAGCTCCTTCTCACTCAGCCACCACCACTCCTTCACTCGATCACACTCTCTCTTTCCTTCTCTGACTCTCTTTCCTTTCCTCGCTTACTCTTTTCCGCCGCCAAGGCCATATTCACTGATAGACAAAACCGAAACCTTGCCCGTCTATTCAGTAATTACATTGCTGTCATTGGTCTGCACCGTTAGCGATGCTGCTGCTTTTCTTTCTTTTCCCTCAGCGCCCGAATACACATCTGTCTCTCTGCAACGTGGCAGACCAAACAGTGCCGTCAGAGCAGTCATGGCAACAGCAACTCTGATAAGAGCTTCACTCAGCACTGATAACCTGCCAGGGCATGTGAGAGGGAAAGGGTAAGGGAGATTGAATGGCAGCTTCCAAAAGGAGCATTTGGCAAATTTGTGTTCCCTATTTGCTCCTGGGAACGCCGTGCTGAGCGGCAAACAAGTGAGCCACACGAGGTGCCTCGTGGACAATAATAAGTCTGGAGATGAGGCCTGAACAGACTGCACACATGCCGCTCTGCATACTGAAAACTGGAGGCTGGGAGTGAGACACAGATACGCCGAGGCCGAAAACGTAACACGCATGCATAAACACGTACCCTGATTAGGGGCAGCATCCCATCGTGGGAATGAATGTCTGAGGATGGACAGTGTTTTGTTGGATTTTTTTCCAGATCCTGTCTTTATTTCCCACTTTTTTTCCATAGGGTTTGGCATCTGCTGGCCCAGATGGGTGAGGCGGAAACTTAGCTTATTCTAATAACGCCGTCGATTTTCACATAAGCAGACAAATGGACGTCAACGACTTGATTAACCATGCAGAGAGAATGACTAACTTTCCTTTCTTCCAGTGGCTCTGGGAGGGACGAGGTGCACATTGGGTGTACTGTATGTTTTTGACAGGTGATTGGCACGGAAACAGATGCTTCCTAAAAGCTTTGGATAGATAAATAAATAAATATTGACAATATAGGAAAAAAGACAGCAAATTGCGAGAAGCGCCCACACTGCAGACTAGAGCATCAGCTGTGTCCTTTGGCCCGGTATTGCCCTTATGATTGCCATGGTCTAGTGCTCTGTCTCACAGTCTCATTTTTCCTATCTCTCTTTCCATTTCAGTCCAGATTTCTTCCTCAATCTTCCCATCATGCATCATTTCGCTCATCTTTTTATGCAGGGTATTGTGAATTCTCCTCATCCCCCAGTTTCATCCCAGACACACACACACACACACACACAACTCACACACTTAGCAGTCTAATTTAAGCCAATTTTGTGCCTTTTGCATCTCTTCCTTTCTTCGGGTGTCCAATCTCAGCACTATTCCATTGACACACCAGCTTCACATTGCACAGACAATCTGTATTATGCAGAAGGTGACTCCTACTAAGAGGTCTTTGTAAACTGAACCTGGATATCAGAACTAAACCCCGCTGGAAAGATAAATTGTAATGTATGGCATTAAAAATCTAGAAAAAAAAAAGCTAGAATATTCAGTTGCCACATTCTGTTTCTCATCACATCGTGGAAAAATAAAGCAGGTTACAGCAGCTCTCTCTTTTATGTCATAAACACAGGGCACACGTGTAAATAGCTCCAATCTCTGCCTAATCTAATGCATATATTATTATTATCAACCATATATAATGTGTGAAATATAAACTTCCCATGTTTTAAAACAGACATATAATGCACAATTGCTTCTGGTTCTCATTTCCTGTTTTTACATCGGCAGCGATCGCCGATTATGCCGGTTGCTGTGCTGTAACGGCGAGGCTTTATCTGGTCGCCAATGCTGCCGCTCGATGGGGAGCTGTCACGGGCACTGAAACGAGAATGATATGTGCTCGCACTGGCACTTGCAAAATTAAGTGGCATTGACTCTTTTTTTCCTTCTCGAGTGTGTCGGGTGAATTTTAAGGAGCGGCTCGGAAAAATAACTTTGCACTCGTTTCATCTTGATTTTCCTCATTACTCTGTTCTTCCTTTTTTTCCTTCTCGACTTTGATTTTAAACCTACTAATGAGCTTGGAATCATATGGTGATGATCATTTGCAGAGGAAGTAGACCGACATTGGCTAATAGCGCTGGCTCGAGTGGTAGAAGGCAGGCCTGGAATGAAGGAATGCTCGAAAGCTGATCCTCACAGCGGGATGGTTCTGAGTGGCACTGCCAGTCCTAGACTCAGGAAGTGGCCAGAATCTTATCCATAATGGGCAGGCGATAATGGGCTTACTGCTGTGTAGGCACAGGGTAAAGTGTGAGCTGAGCTTTGAGCATGTGTGAGCATGTATGTCCGTGATCTTGTGTTATTCCAGTTTGGGTTCAGTGACATTTGTTGGCTTGTGTGATTAAGCGCCGTATAGGAGAAATGTGCCAGCGAGAGATCTCGGCTGTCTGTGTGAGGATTTGGACGTGTGGATGATCTGAAACACTCGCTTGAATGCAAGGAAACCTGTACAGTGCCAGAACTCCCTCTCTCTCTCTCGCTCTCCTTCTCACTCTTTCTATATCCGGCATCCACTGCCTGGAAGTGTATTACCTGTTTATGAGAAGCAAGGAGACATGGAACAGACATGGGCCCAGATCTTGACTTTAGTAGAGTGGGTCAGAGCTCATCAGGGCTTGGTCCATGACGTGATCTGGCAGCAAGTGTAAGACAGCAGAGACAGGCTCACTCTTGCATTCTCTCTCTCTCTCTCTCATTCTCTCTACTCCTTTCACTTGGCCAACATGGACCAAACGTACTGTAAGTGCAAGTGATGCAATCTCAGGTGGAGACAAATTGGCTTCTGGTCATCATCGACACCTCAGACACTCCTAGAGAGGAGAAAAGTGCCTTTACTGGCAGAAGGGCAGAAAGGGAGGAGGAATAAATAGTGTGCAGAGAAAGCGAGAGTGGAGAATCTCACCGAGCTTGTGATATATATACGCCCGAGTTCTGCTCTGTAGAGACTATGCTGTGTATCTGAGAACAATAGTTGTGAGATTGGTGTGAATGTCAGATTTCACATGGAGGAGGTTCCACTCCCGAGCCCCACGTGAGGACAAATAGTGGTAAACTGAGACAAAATATAGGCTGTCTAGTATATGTCAAATGGCAAATCAATTCAGAAATTGTAATTGTACGTAATAATATTAAGAATATTCTAGTTACTAAAAAGCAGTAGAGTACTCTCATATCCTCAATCCTGTGTTCAATGAAATGCTACATTAAAGAGCAGATGGTCACAGATTTGGTGGGGTGGGGTAACAAATCTAAGCTTAGAGAGAGGTTATTATACTTGACCTAATCTACAGGTTAGTAGCAAGTGATTCTTTTATCAAGTGAACTATGCTGAGAGTTGCCAATATACACTCTAAAAGTTTGATTTAAGACGGTTTAGGTTATTGTTGGGACAATCATCAGTTTATTTCCTGTTTCAAGAAATCAATTTATAAAAAATCTTAACTGATAAAAATAATTGGTAAAACAGACCATGTTGCATGTTTTCTTCTGCACACCCCGCCACTGGTGTGTAGTGGAACTGCCAATGCATATGATGCCAGGTTGTATATAACTTACCGGAAACACCGTAACTGTGAAAAATACAATCTCAATTTATCTGTGTGTGACTTAGGGTGGAACGAGGGTTATGACCCTATTGCAATCGCTTACCCTGCGATGGATTGTTACCCTATGCAGGGTGTGTCCCGCCTCGTGCCCTAAGTCTCCTAGGATAGGCTCCAGGCCCCCCTGAATACAGGATTAAACGTTATAGACAATGAATGAGTCAGTAATTGCTTTCCAGGTGACAAACTTTGGTGTGTGCAAAGGAATTTTTATGATGTCCAACACCCATGTACTTTTAACTTTGATTTGTTTTTAATTGACAGACTTAAAAAACCCGAACTATCAAAGATACATTGTGTCCTATGGTTAAACCGATTATTAATTGATCATCAATTGATTTAATCAAACTGATGATCAGTTAAGGAATGGTTACCGCTTCCCCTCACTTCTTTAGATCTAAACGGTGTACATAAGTGTCGTCAAGCTAATATTGATAGCGTTTAGCAAAATTTCTAACCCAACTTATCCAAGTTAAACCTAAAAACTAGGCCAAAAAGTTGCTGTTGGGAAAGGAAGACTTTTTCTTTATTTTCTCTGCCTTTCTCAGCATGTGAAATATTTGTTTCAGACGTATTTCTGATGTACATACATTACTCCAAATATCCTTTTTTCTCATGTAATCTTTTCAATATAATCATATAGTAGAAATAGTTCTGTACATCATAGACCCAAAATCTGCACCTCCATCACAGACCCACTTTCTGCATCTTTTTTTTTGTTTTAATGAAATTTGTAGACTCAATTCAAGATTATTTGCTATAAAACAAGAAGATCTCTGGAAACATAAAATGTTTTTAAACCAGTCCAATCAGGCATCCCTATCATAAACCATCCATTGCTATTCCGCTCCCTGAAAAGTAGAACTGTATTATGGCTCGTTCTAGTTTCTATTTTCTACCACTATAATAAAGCTATAGAATTGAAGTGGGACAGCGAGCATGCTGTCTCTGTGAGCAAATCAACCAAATATTGGCTTGTATTTGTCAAATAGTGGCAATTTTTGTGAATAAGCTCTTTATGTAGATTAACATTGGTTGAACAATTTATATAAATAGTGATTTTTTTTCCACCTGCCACTATGGATTAGCCAATAATGATTTTATGTTTGTTTGTTTGTTTTTTTCCCCTGGTGCCTCAATTTATAATCCCATTAGAGATTATATACAGTATATTTATATTCCTAAAACAATGCTTCAAAATGTTTCTTAAATTGTCACATTTGACAGTTGTGTAAATACAGTAGGAGGAAAAAATCTGAAAATAACTGTCAACCTGAACCCACACAGATGTTAGGTACATGTGGGGGGAAAAAACAAAAAAAAAACCAACAACAAACACTTCATAAGCAGGACCCAAGCAGAATAAACGCATTAGACAAGGAAGTAAAAAAAAAAAAAAAAAAAAAGTGAAAATCTTTTAATGTACTTATGCATCTGTTTCAGGCATTTCCTCCGCTCTGGGATATACAAGACTTTGTTAAATGCAAGAGATGAAGTATTGCAGAGCCAGCCAATGTTCTTCACAAAGTGTCCACACTAATCTTCATTTGTATGGAAAATAGGTTGAACCTAATTCCTCATTTAGAGATCAAAAGTTAAATATTTTATACCACGAGCAAGCCCAGAGTACATAATCGGTGACACTGGAAGGAAAGTTTATCAGGCTCATTAAGTTACTGCAAACGTTATTACTAACTCCTTTATTCTGGAGGACTGTAATTATACCTTGGGTTATCACAGGCTTGTGTTTCTATTTAAGGCTCGTTGATGTGTAATTATCATGCAGCCATGCTCTAGGTGTCCTCCACTTTGTACTTAAAAATGGGAAAATTAAAATGTGTCAAGACAACATTATATAGCTGTCTGCTTCCGAAGTAAAGCAACCTTGGGGTTGAGAAGGATGATATATAAATATGATGATGATGATGATGATGATGATTGCAGTTCTTTCATGGGTTCTTCCTTAAGCCACTTTTAATGCTTCTTGTGCTAATAACCATACTAATTTAGATACTTTTAATAGAATTATTTTCCCTTTATTTCTTTTTCTAGGATTTTCATGATGAAGAACAACAGTAGAGTAAATCAGTGGCAGTTAAATCCCCTCTAAATGTATCATACCATTTGCACAAAACATTAGCAATGAGACATGATCTTGTATGGTAGCCTATTAGTATTCAGCTTTACAGACTGGTGGCAAAGATATTTTTATTGATACATTTTAAAATGCATCATACTGTACTTTGGGACATCTTTGCTCTTTTCTGATTTGGTTTGAAAGCACTGTGGCCTTGCACCTCCAGGGTTAGAGTTTTGAGTCCTGCCTTTGGGTCTTTCTAAGTTGCGTTCTACGGTTTTGTCCTGGTTGTATAGAACAATATGTATTGGGTAGCGGAGGTTCTCTGTAATATCTCGAGTGGGATCCAGATTGGCTAGGTGTCATGGCGACAGTAGAAGCTGATTATTGAAAAATACTTTGTAATGTTTGTAGTCATTGTTAATATTTTCATCACTTTACAGTTTCTGTTTCTTTTCTATGATACTAGATTTTATGCGAAGCTGCACAACCATAATGTTACACTGTGTTATCAGCATCCAATCGATATTACAACCAGCTATAACTTGCCAAAACTTTATTCATTTTTTTTGTTGTTGTTGTTATTTCTTTGTATGTGGTTTAGTGCAGATATATTGCACTCAACCAAATAATGAATCAGACTGGATATGTGTTTCATTCATGTTCTGATGGTGAGTGTCCTTAAAGCAAAATCCAATTTGCTGTTTCTGGATAGGGACTTCAAAGAAGCTATCTTGCACAAGAATAATTGCACTTGATGGTGGTATTGCAGGAAGGATATGAGTAGTACAACCGATGACATTGAAAAATCTGTGCCATCATAAGTAAAGGATGGAAAAAATTTGCGAAAATATTTTTAATTGTTCACACAGTTTCTATTAAATGCCAGTCATGTCGGTTTAATGCAGCACATCAACTCTTAGTATCTTATTATGCTCCGTAATGGCAGTTCTACAAACATTCATCGCTTGGCTTGATTGCCTTTACAAAACTCATTACACTTCTGACCTATCAGAACTCAGCCTCTTATGACAGGAAATTGAGGCATGTGTTTGGAGCCTCAGTCTGCGCTGTTAATTGCACTTGGAAAAGGATGCAGAAAAATGTACGACAGGAATTTAGCCAACGGGCCCATGACGGAGGAAGCGCTGGATGTCGAAGGTACTAGTACGTGAATTTGTAGTAATTGGATTCATGACCTTGAGTGTCATCCATCATAGAGGCGCTGCTTTTGGCTCAGAAATTTCGCCCATTTCCTGAGATTATTGAAAATGTCAACATGGCCAAGAACTGCATGGACTTTAGCAGCAATTTCTGAACTGCATGCTCATAAAAGGTTTTGGCCCCTTCAGGGTTTAAAATTCAGCTCAGATTCTGCAGTGCGATGCAAATGAGACCAAAGACCCACTTTCATCATCGTTTGATGAGCTAGAAGTGTAAACATCATGAAGAATGAAAAGGTTACGTAACGACATATTTGAAACACTTTTGGAGTATGTACATAAATGCATGAGGCTGCTTGTGGTGTAATTAGTAAAATACTAAATGAACAAATAGTCTACTTTGATATTTGATCTATTAGAAAGTTCTGTATTGGTAGCACTATCTACAAAACATCAAGTTTGTAAGTCATTATAACTGCGCTGACAAGTCCTTGCAAGTTGTAATTATCCTTTTAAGCATTTCTACAAACTGTCTTGTTTCATAACAGTATCATACACAGTACGATATGCAGTGAAATGCTTATACGACGACCTTAAAAATAAACGATTATTAATAGGAAATAAATATGAATAAAAAAAGAAACACAATAGAAAATTAATTTAGCTAGGATAAGAATAATATATCTATAGAAGTCAAATATACAATATAAGAAAACAATAAGAAAAATATAAGAAAAGTTAGCTGTACAAATATGGAAAAGAAAAGATTCTGTACAATATATAAAAATATAAAAATTATAGTGTAAATAAAAATGGCTGGGGGGTGTGCAAATATGCATGAAAGTGTCTTATTTAAAAGTGACTTGTGTGCAATAAACCAAGAAATGAAATGTAAATATGTAAATGTGCAGGTGTGCAGTGTCCATATGTGCCCATGAATGTCCATAATGACTGCAAAGAGACAATGTCAAAATTGTGCATAATTATGTGCAATGGGGTGTGGTGCACTGGGTGTTCTGATGACTTTCTATCATGATAAGCATTTACTTTTTCCTCTGATTTCTATGGGATCAGCCCAGACGAGCTGGCCTTTGGTCCCCACAGGCATGGGTGAGCCTTGGGTCAATTATGATCATGTCACATGTTTGCTGGTCTATAGTTAGTGATCAGTGTTGTTCACCTCATCCGGCAGTGATGTTAATGTTAAGGCTGATCGATGTACTTTTACATTTCATTTTATTTTTTTTTGTTAAATTGCAGAAAAATAGCTTTTCAAAATAGCAAACATTTGAGATGCACCATATACAGTACATACATATGCCGGGTGTAAATTTATACACTACATGTTAGAACTCAATGATCTGTTATGTGATTCATCATTATAATTTAATTTCACAATTTAATAAATATATTATAAAAATAAAATAGATATATTTTTGGAATATGTAACATTAAACGTAAGATTAATTAACTGACATGTAGTAAGTTCCAGCAAGATGCGTCTTGTTGTTTATAGGAAGGAATTTACCACTTATTGTCGTAATTCTAGGCAGAATTCGAATGACTGGTAGATAAGTATAACGAGGAACAAGAAAACAAGCACGGCTCAGAAATATCAGATAAAATCGGGGGAGGGAAACACCAGTGACAGGTAGGTGACAAGACCAGAATCTAAATAATAGCACATAACACGATAATATGATATAGATGCAAAATAATGCATAAGGACAGCACTTTCACATTGAACAATGTCTAGAGTAGGAATCTTTGATAAATTACAAAAACACAGACTTTTACACTTTTAAAAGGCATTTTTTATGGAAAAATGGATATTATGTTGTGAAGCATTTGATAAAACGACAAGGACACACATACTGTATGTACATAAGCATACAGCAACCTCATCAACTTAGGAGGTCAAAGCACTGTCTTAAGTTTGTGTGTCCTTGTTTATTGAAAATTATGACCTTTTCTAAGTATTAATATTTCAATTATTCAGAGGTTGGTTCATTATCAGTTGTAATAATTGTTTAGTACATGAAATTATATTGCATTATAACACTTGCATTAGAACATGATTAGCTAATAAAGAAATACTATTAGACTATTAGACTGAAAACTATTAGAGCTCCATTGATGATGTATTGAAAAGGATACAAGGACAAGGATAGTGATTTATGAATATGGGCTTTGCAGGACGTGTTCCTGAAATTTTTGAAATTTCAAAGAAAGTTTTAATGCAACATTTAAGAAATGGCCCTTCGAATAAAGTTAGTTATATTGTTTGAGAAAAATAAGTGTAGTTGATGCACTTGCAGTTAAAAAAATGAAAATGATTGTAGTTGATCTCGCAAGATGTTGTTAAGAAGGTTCTGAATCTGGTTTTAATATTCAGCCACGGTTTGGTGCGAGGTCCAGAAATTGAGCGCATTTATAGACTCTCGATGTAAGAGAGAATTTTCCTAAGTGAGATGAAATGACTTGTTTGATGCCTAAATCACTGGTGTAGAGAGGTTAGCTCCATAATTGACACATTTGAGCAGTAGAGAAGCCATTTCTTTTTTTTTTGAGCTTCAGATTGACAGCCATAAGTGGTCACCTGGTGGAAAGATTGAAGTTAAGGGCCTGTATCGGTTGATTGGACCCATTGTGTACTTTTGTCCCTGTGTGTGGGTGATTGATGAAAATTACACAAGCTTCTATTTTTCCGGGAACATTTAAGAGCTGCCATTAGAGTCTGGCTCTGTGTGCTGTCGTGTTTGTTTTTGTGGGCGTTGACGTCTTTCACATCTGATGCACTGTATATCTTCAACAACGACATTCCGGAAATTAATCGATTCGTTCTTTGTATATGTGCATGAATGTTTAAGTGTGTGTCATAAATTACCGCATGATGAATGGCGGTGCATTTCTTCACATTTTTACAAGAGCTCATTTTTAATCAGCACGTGGGCACTTGATGACTGGATTTAGAGTTCAACGATTCAGTCCTGAAGTCCATATTTTAAAGGAAAATATACTGTACTTATATACGCAAGTTACACATATTTAAAGTTGGGGTATGCAGCTGCTGAAATCACCAGATTCTGATTATGCATGTACTGTAGTCCATGCCTCCAAAGTTGCTGGGTTGTGGTTTGAGTAAAAGTGTCTAGGGACAGTTTTCTCATGAGTGTCTAGACCTGAGAGAGAGAGAGAGAGAGAGAGAGAGAGAGAGAAATCTACCG
>JAOVVB010000046.1:9341131-9352485 GCA_028570985.1 Heterobranchus longifilis
CAACCCCGGCGAACCATGTCAATACAAACCATCCTTTATTCAAAGAGGCATTGTCATGCAGGATTGGGGCCTTGGGTTCAACTGAAATGCTACAGCATACAAAGGCATTCTGCCATCTTTGTGGGAATGGTTTTACATTAGCATCACCTATTAGAGTGACAGTCAGATATTTGTTTTTGTTTTGTTTTTTCTTGGAAATGTAGTGTATAGATGGTGGATGTTGTTTATGGATGGTGTAACTGTTTAGTATTTTTGAGTAATGCTTATTAACAATGATAATATGCAACATATTTGCCAACACAGATGGGTTGTATGGCCACCTCATAGCTCTGTTTCTCCTGAACTCCGGTTACCATCTGTGCTGTGTTTTAGATGTTCACCTGTATTAGTGTGGGTTTTTTGCATGTGCTCTGGTTTCCTCCCACCTTGTAAAAACATGCTACTAGATGGACTCACTTAGGTGTGTGTTTGTGTGTTGTGCTGTAATAAACTGATATCCCATATCAATCGGGGTGTTCCTCACGGCCAGTGTTCATTGCATAGATTTTGGATTCACCATGGCACTGGTGAGCCTGAAGTATTTACTCTAGATGGATGGATAGATGGATTTATGGATGTATAAGATGATAAGATGATAATGTACCTCTTTGCCTATAACCTTGTCATTTGAAAACAAAACGTAACCAAGGTAGGATCCCATGGCCTTTTTATTTATGCTTGCGCCTGTGCCACAGTAGTCAGCCATTAACATAAAGCTTTTCAACACAAAGAACTTGGCCGCTTTCCACATTGCTCTGCTGTCATGCACATACACACCAACAGTTGCTCCCTGCTCAGGGACACCCGTGTTTGACAAGTTAATCATAACTGTAGCTCATCCCCCAAGCACTACTTTTCCACAGCAGAATCAGACTAATCACATCTCACCTGTTACAAAGACAAACATAGTTGGTGTAGACCTAGGTGAGGGCATTGTGTCCTGAGAACCACAAGAGGGATTTGGTATTCTTGGAGTTTGGTGTCATTCATCAAAGCATGCCGACACTGAGTCTTATAGTCTGTTTGGGGTTTTCACTGTTAAACTGTTCATCCTTTATCCCATTAACGCTGATTTCAAGGAGTGAGAATTTACTCTGGATGGGATCTCGATTCATTAAAAGGCACCGCTCTCACACTTTTTCACACACTTATTCACTACCACAGGCAAGTTATAGAAGCCAGTCTGTATGTTTCTGAGAGGTCGAAGGAAACTGGGAACTCTCACAGATACAAGTAGACTTTGGTCTCTTAATCGATTGACTAAGGTTTGATGAAGAATAAACATACTTTGGATTAGGCAGACTATTAAAGGAATGTCTATCTGCATCCTAGTGAGAGTATCCACATGGCAGCCATGAGCTATTTGCACCTGCTTCACCTTTCCTAAAAAAAGAGAGAAAGAAGAAAAGAAAATCCCGTCATGACCTAAGTCAGTTCGACATTCCTTCATGACTAAAGTGGGATAGAAGGCTATAGCCAAGTGTTTCAATGCCAAATGGGGATACAGATATTAAAGTAGGCTAAACAAAAGGCTACCCCTTCCAATAATGTTATGCTTTCTTGCTGTAGAATTCAAGCTGGTCCAAAATGGTTAGGGTTATTATATACACACAGGTATAAATAGTTACATGGGCAGTACAAAAGACTATATATGCTTCTGAACATCGGGGTGAAAACCAAAATGAAAAAAAAAACATCCTGTTGTATCCATCATATTTGTGATAATGGTTCCGGTGGTAAGGTATTGTGGAAAAATATGGAAACATCATCTACTTCTATAGATTATCATACAGTCAGTTGGATGTGTAATAATAAGAACAGAATGATCCCTAATACAGAAGCATACTGTAATTGTCCAAACCAAGTATAATTGAACGAAGTATTGCCCTAACGCATTTTTAAACCCTTAAACTTAGAATTAAGAATGAATTTCAATTACATTTTGGTACCCAGTGTAAATTTTTTCTGCCTTGAATATGGACAGAAATGTTCCATGAATTTAAACTTCCCCATGAATGCAAATTGCGAATTCAAACGTTCTAATCTAATTTTGTGTTTGTATGGATTTGCCTCCACATTGTTCTGAAGTTGTGCTTAAAAATTCCCTCTCTTGCACCTGCTCTGTCTATTATAGACAATATCCTTTCATAAATAAGGCTCCAGAGAGAGCCATTAATTATTGGGAGAAAGTCATTACATCTCTTCCGCAGTCTGAATAATGAAGCTTGGTGCTTGAAACTCACTCGCACTCGCTATTAATATATTCATTACTATGGCTCAGTCCTGGCCTGCCCTTATCCTAGCCAAGGATCCAGGCACCTAATCATGCCTTTCCAGATGCAGCACTGTCACCAGCCTTTCTTCATTACCACGCTGCCTCTGATGCCGTCACCAAGCCAGGCATTCTTAATTGGCGTGGCCTTTACGGCTGCTTTATTGTCACAGTCTTATGTGAGGCAGGAAAGGCAGCATGTGGATGAACTGGAGAGAAGAATCGAGTTAACAGCTGCGGAGTGTGTAAAAGAGTCTGTTTTTTTTTTTATAGATCAGTAAAACATAGATGCTAGAAATCTAGTTAAGATTGATCACGTAGCTGTAAAGATTTAAGCATTAATTGAAATGGTAGTGCCACGTTAAGGGCTGTTTGGGATATTTGTGTATCGCTGATAGATTGGAAAATTAAGATTCAATTGTTTGGCATACGTACCTTACAGCACAGTTAAATTATTTTTCCCTACATCCCAGTTAGGAAGCTGGGGTCAGAGCACAGGGTCAGCCAGGATACAGCACCCTCTGGAGCAGACAGGATTAAGGGCCCAGCAGTGACTACTGGGCAGTGCTGGGGCTGGAACCCCAAACCTTCTGATCAGTAACCCCCGATCAGTCACCACTCGCATTAAGAATGGATCTTATATGTGCAGGAGAGAACATTGGCCAAGGATTCTTAAAACATTTCATAAATTGTCAGTTCTTCTCCATAGACGTTTTGTTTCTTTTCCACCAGAATTTTTCTGACAGCTCCTAAATTGAGTGTGTCCTGTCAGGTACTTTCGCCACAGACAGATCTGTGCATGTAGAATGGTTGCATACACAATGCACCTACCGAAATAGTTTAGTGCTGGCTGAAGAAATGAGCTGTCTGCGAGACACAATAGAAACACTTGCATGAAGGGAAATGTTTGCTATTGTTGGGTTGCTGGAGCAGACAGGGCTGTGATAGGGACTTGAGAAGACCTGAATATGCCGTGAGAGGAAAACATGGGAGGTGGAGGATAGAGGAGTCGCACACACAAACGAGTTTCTTCTCCATGCTGGAAGTGTAGACAGCAATGCCCCTGGCTCTGTCATAAATACTATCCGTATGGGATTTGACCAAAAAAAAAAAAAAAAAAAAAAAAAACACGTCTTACAATAATCCACTCAAGCTCATGCTGAAATTTATGCACACAGAATATCTTGGCAGTAACAGTTTTGTTTGTGTTTCTCTCTCTTAAAAAAAAAAAATAATAAAAATTGTCCTGATTTATATGTATATCCCTACATTTGATTCAGGTTCCAGTTGGAATATACTTTATTATTTAGGTTGCTTCTCCTTGAATAATGAATAATTTATGTGTTAAAGTTTGATAGGCAGAACCCAAACTGATCATACTTTTATGCTACACTTGTGCCTTCAGAGAGCCTTTGCTTCAGGGTTGAATTTATCTTGCATGTCATTTCAACAATATACCATGTGTCAGAACACTGTCAGTTGGTAGCAAGAGGAATGTGTAACATGCAGTGTACAGTATGGCTTGCCTACTGTAGACCGACTGACCGTTTAGATAAACACATAAATGATGCTAAGTTAGAACTCATGGATCAGACATAACATGAACCCTACCGCCAGGTGAACTGAATAACATTAATCATCAATTATTTAACTGTAAACTGATGAGAGGATCATAAACACCAAAGGCCCATCATGGGGACAAAAGGCTAGCCTGTCCAATAGAATAGCCAGTGCAGTAAAAATCACTTTAAAAAGCCAAAAACAGCCAAGAGACTGAGCAGACAAAGGAGTCAAGGCAGTCAACCTGGCTACCAAATTCCCCAGATTCCATTCCGATCGAGCACCCTAGGGATGCGCTGGACAAACTAGTCTGATCCATGAAGACCTCACCCCACAATTCAGAGTACCCAAGGGATCTGCTGCTAATGTCCTGGTGCCAGAGACCACACCACCCCCCCAGAGCCCCTTTGGAGCCAACTCCTGAGGGGCCAGCGCTGCCCAGGCAGAACAAAGGGAACCTAAAATCAAGATGGTTTTAATGTTATGGCTGATCAGTGTATCTTCCTAGTATAGCTTCCTAGCTGCTCCTGTTGACTCATTTATGATTTATGGTGTGAGGGGAATTTTGTTCATGATGCTCATCCATCTCCACCATTGCGTCCAGGAGCGTCTTGATGAGTCATTTATGATCATTTATTTCGGAACCTCTTTAGACTTAAATCATGGCAAACAGCAAATTCAGAAACACAAAAAGGGTAGATCCTTATTGAGATTGTTATGCTTGTCAATGATTGGATACACAGTGTGAATATCAGTATTTTTAAAACATTGTTTTTAGTTTTTCCAGCAAAAATGATTTAATGATTTATTGTTCCTTAGGTTATTATTTGTCAAAGGTTTTTCCTTTCTTTTAAATAACCGAGCTTCTTTTAGTTGGGATTTTGGTGGACATATACCAGAATTAAAGCTATATAAATATGACAGTGTACATATATATACTTTATTTATTATAAGTATACAATTTCTTCACACTGGCTACACCAAAATCATTGCACTCTGCACATAACTCTTGGTCGATATATAATACCTGCCTTACTGTACCACCTGTAATCATTTGCTCATTTGCACCCATTGTAACTCATATTCTGCACTGTGAAAATGCACTTCTGGTTAAATGGTAACTGTATTTCGTTGCCTTGTACTACATGTGCAGTGACAATAAAGTTGAATCTAATCTAATCTAATCTAATGAAGGACCTTTTCTATCCTGTCATATGGATTACGATGAGATAATACACATTGCCTTCTTTTATTCAAGTCAAGTCAACTATGCTATTCTTGTCATTTCAACCATACACAGTTCAGTACAAAGTGAAAGGAAACAGCGTTCCTTCAGGACCAAAGTTGAGGTTGAGGTTATGCATGTTAATAACATGATGGATAAAAAACAGTAAACATTTCTTGTAAGTAGCTGCAGAGACGAGAAAGAGTCCTTGTGCAAATACAGTAGCAGCTAATAATAATATTTGTGCAAAAAAAAAAATAATTCAGGCTGGAGTTGAAATTTGCTGGATGGTTGTAGATCAGTGTGTATGCGCACGGTGAATGACGGTGGTTTATCTGAGTGAGTGTGTGTGTGTGTGTGTGTGTGTGTGTGTGTGTGTGTGTGTATCAGTCCGGGTCTTTCTTGTTTAGTAGACGGACGGCATGTGGGTAGAAGCTGTTGCACAGTCTGGATGTGAGGGCCCGGGTGCTTTAAGACCTTTTTCCAGATGGCAGTAAGGTGAAGAGTAAGTGTGAGTGTTGTGTTTGATCAGCCACAATGTTGGTGGATTTGCAGATGCAGCGTGGGGCGTAGATGTGGTGCAGATTCCAGCTGAGATAAAGGTCAATATGACCTATAAACAAGCTATTACTGTACTTAATCATAAAGGAATCCATCGATGCCCAATTCTATGATCATGTTGCTATAGTTAGACTGAGAAACTCAAGAATTATTCCAGATGAGCCTAATAATGCATCCTATACTTTAGGTCTGACAACAAAAAAGAAACAAAAGGACTAGGCATACTGTATAGAATTAAAGTCAACAGCCTAATGATAGACATCACATGATAAACGATAATTGCTGTTATAGTAGAGTATATCACTAATAGTCTGTATCTCATGGATTATCATATAAACTGTTTTTGTATTCTCCGGCTAGAGGTGCAATCTCGATTGGAAAGTGGATGATTGGGATTTTTCCTCCAGCTATAGGTGCATTAACAGGTATGAGTATAACATCGATACCATCACTTTTAATATTGATAGTTGCTGCCATAGCAGCAATGAAGTGGGAAAATTGTAGCATAAATAAGATCTCAGGATAAGAATCTCACAGAAATCATGTTATGCTTTACCATCTTGTGTCTTCCAGATATAATGTAAAGCTGATAAAAAAATGTTTTAAAAATCTATTTGAGGCATCATGTTTCTCTTATTGTTCTTTGTATGTATATACAGTAAATGTACTGTAAGTCAACTCAATGGCCATACAACTCCGCTGTATCCTGTCCATCAAAGGAAAGGGACCACCATAAGTGACCTGATTTTATTTTGCCGTTGGATTATTCTGATCACTTGTTGGGAATTAGAAATAATACTACATGTAGTATTTAGTTGAATAAATCACCACTCCATCTGGTCAATATGTTGATCCGTTTGCCTAGACAGAAGAGATGCGATGTGGAACCATGCTTTTTGCTGGTGCTATGTAGCAAAAAAAAAAAAAAGGCAAGAAGAAAAACCATGGAGGTGGTGTACAAACCTGTACATTGTAGGTTTTAATTTGTCTCCACTTATTTCGCTTTAGAAAAGCCTCCGCTAACTAACTGTTCTGGGTTGAATCCCAAATATTTTAGAAAAATATTGGAAATTGGAAATAGTGGAAAGCTAGTGCACTAGGTAGGGTGTAGAATTCCTTGTTCCACATACCAACTAGTGCCCTTTTTTAGGGGTCCGATAATAGTTTTGGGATTCAGCCTTGTGTTAGAAGCTTGTTAGCTTTGTTGCCCGTGGCAGCTGTGAAAAAAATCTGTGATTACATTAGCAGTACATTAGCATTAGCAGCTGGCAGCAATGAAAGATTGAAAGACAACACGGACTGTTCAGAGTGTGGGTATGAATGTGGGATTTATGAGACTTTTGCTCTCCCTTCTTTCCAATAATGCGGACCAGCACTGAATCTTTTAGTGGTATACAGTACCAGACCATACCGGCCTACTTTCATCCATGAGGAGAAAGACAAAAAGACAACAGCTTGACAATATGACAAACATATCATTAATAGTATTCCACAATTTATGTGGGAACTCATTTGTTTTTAGCCGGCACCGAGGTGTAGTGGTTAGCATTGTCATCTAGCACCCCCAGGGTCGAAGTTTAATTCCCGCCTTGTGTCTGTGTGCAATGGAGTTTGCACATTCTCCCTGTGCTAGGTGGGTTTCCTCCAGGTACTCAGGTTTTCCTCCCACAGTCCAAAGACATGCAGATTACTCTAATTGGTGTTCCCAAATTGCCCATAGTGTGTGAAAGAGCATGTGAGTGTGTGTCCTGCGATGGATCCTGTCCAGGGTGTACAACATCTTGTGCCATAATTCCCCTGTAAATTCTGTAGATGATGAGTGAGTGATTATTTATTTAAAAAAATAATAAAAATAATAAAACAGTCAGTAATAACAGAAGAGACTTGGGTCAAGCCATGTTCCTTTTCAATAATCTGATTATGATCAACAGAAATGATACTAAATGCAGCAATTTATCATTTGTCCTAGTTTAATTTGTGATTTGATTGCACAATGTCTACTTTTTGTTTCTGCTTTTAATCCATTTTCAGGGGTATAACACAGCAAAGAGTGATAGAGTAAAATAAATGAAAATAACTTTGCCATAAAGAACTTTGAACCAGTCCCAGTACTTCATGTCATTTAAATGTATTTCTCTTGCTCATAATAAGTGCATGTGATACAAAGGCATGTACTTCACACTCCCTGGCCAAAATAAAGTTGCATATAAAGGATAAAGGGTAAGGTAAAGAAAACAACAAAGGAGAACGTATGCAAGTGCATCATGCATAGTGCCTAATTCATAGTACAAGCCTCCGAAGGCAGTGTTATGACCTGGGGTTGCTTCAGTTGGTCAAGGCTAGGCTCAGCACTGTTACAGTATGTGACAACAAAATGAAGTCAGCTGATGACCTGAATGTACTGAATGACCAGGTCATCACATCTATGGAGTTTTTCTTTCCTGATGTCTGAAGCATATTCCAGGACGTACTGTAGATTGTGAAAGAGTACTTCTGGGAGCATGAGGAATAATTTCCACGCATGGATTGGACATCACATTGTGCACCGCAACCAATACATGATTTGGGTGGAGGGCTTGGCAAGGCAGTGTATAATTCTTTAACCGAGATTCAAACCTCAACAACATGAGCACAATTACTTTCAACTGCATAAGGGAAACAATACACAATTCTTGTCACACATAAATCACTCGAATAAATGCAGTAATGTGTGCTTTCTTAGTTAGTTTTTCTCTGTCCAGAGTGCCTGTCGTTCAGCATTGACATGATGTGCATTAACCACAGCTCAGTCATTTTCATCAGCTGTCCTGTTCCACCAAATGCAACATGGAAGAGTAAACGTAGGTGATTAAGTGAGTATGTTTGTCAAACTGCGTGACTGCAAGCAACCTGTTTGTGCGAGATCAAGTTCAGTACATGAGTAGCATGTCAACAAATTACTGCTATACAGGCTGATGATCACAACATCAAATCTGAACAAACATAATCACTCATAATCACTGACTGCATGTGTGTTATTTTCACCACTATAGAGGGAAGGCTTGTTTTTGAAGGTTAAGAGGTAGTTAAGAGTTACGTGTGTGCTTCGATGAAAAGTGATTAATGTTTATGAATGCATGGTAAAAGTGTGTGAAAAATTTAAATATAGTCAAATTGGCTCATTTTAAGCATGTATTTATAATAATAATAATAATAATAATAATAATAATAATGTAAATTATCTGTCAATAGAATTTAAACAAAAAATGTAATTAGTGATTAGTACTATTTACTAATATTAATGAGTAAAGACATGAATATTAAAGGTGGCACGATGGCGTAGTGGTTAGCACAAGCCTCAGGTCAGTGTGCATGGAGTTCGCATTTTCCCACACAGTCTAAAGACATGCAGGTTCGAGTAATTGGCGTTACCAAATTGCCTGTAGTATGTGAATGAGCATGTGAGTGTGTGTATACTGTATGTGTGTGCCCTGCGATGGAGTCGCACCCCATCCAGGGTGTACCCCACATTCTGCCCGAAGTCTCCTGGAATAGGCTCCAGGCCCCCCACGAACCTGAATACAGGATAAAGCGGTATAGACGATGAGTGAGTGATTGATTGATTGAGTAAGTGTTAAACAGATTTAATAATTTTACATTGACTATGTAAAGAAATCACATTGAAAATCATTAGGGAAATTTACCCTTGTTTAATTTGCACATTCATAGCTTTTTATATATACTGTATAATTGACGTTCCCAAAATTGTCCATAGTGTGTGAATGAATGTGTGTGAGTGTGTGTGTGTGTGTGTGTGCATGTGTTTGTGTGTGTGTCCAAGGTTTACCACAGTCTCCTGGGATAGGCTCCAGGGCCTTGTATACAGGATAAAGCGGTGTAGACAATGACTGAGTGCGTGAGATCTTTCATTTTTGTTTATCTCATAAACGATACAAAACAAGAATGTTGTTTATCACCTGCATTCTGATTTTTGTCTTCCTCTTCTGTCCTGCTGTTTTAATTTTATTGCTTCGCCCGCTATAATAGTGCTCACTCTTGATAAGTTTCTGCAGAAATATTGGAAGCTGCTAAACATGCAAATTGTTTGGCTTATGCTGTTTACCCCTTATCTCGTTATCTCTCCGCCTGTGGTATCTATCATGGAGGTCTTGTTCTTTTCCGCACTACAGCAGCAATTTGCGGGCCGTGCCTCCATTATGCATGCTTTTGATTTTTGCAGCAAACAAAGACAGTAACAATGAGGGAACATTAGATCAGAGGCACTGATAAGACCCGAAACCCACCTGGAAAGCCATGTATCCTTCAGCATCGCTCGCAAAATGAAACACTCACGCTGTTCTGCCTGGCGGCACTCAGCCGTTTTAGCAAAGGACTCATCAGAGAGGGTGAATATCAACCGCTAATAATAATAACAGAGTGCATTATTGTGTACACAGAACTGAGCAGTCTAGAGTAGGCAATGTAGAGCGTATGTTTGACACTGGGTCAATGTTCCCCAATGTTTCCTGCAGCATAATGTTAAAGTTCAAGACTAATAATAACCTTCCAGGTTTAGGCCACTTCAGGTTTAAATCCAAGTACAGGGATGGCACTAAACAGAATTGATGGGAAGTTTGAATCATTTTATTGACTCTGTTCTTAGTGACTTTTTTTTTTTTTGTAGTCATTTAGTTCATTTCATTCCTTTGTTCAGAAATAGTGCCCTAAGTCTCCTGGGATAGGCTCCAGGTCCCCGTGACCCTAAATACAGCATAAAGCGGTATAGAAGATGAGTGAGAGAGTGAGTGCGTGTTCAGAAATAAAATAAAATGTTACATTTTTGTTACAAAAAAAATATATATGTTATAAAATGTTACATACATTCAAAGACCTCCAACACGTCTACATACACAGATTTTGGCTCTAGTTCCAGTAATGAAAATATTACAATGCAGTTAAGGACTTATAATGATAAACAGAATGAGCAGCTCACCTCTCATATCTTCTGGTCTGAGTCGTTTGTTCTTTTGAATCTATTGCACTATATAACATCTAAGGGAGTCAAGTGACAAAAGAACAAGTGAGTCGGACCAAAGACTTGAAGGTAACTACTCATTTCTGTTTCCTGTACATAACCTACAAAGGTTTTGCGATGATTTGTGCATGCACATCCAGTAGAAAATGAACGGATCACTCTCTGAGACTACTCATTCTTCTGAGTCACATTAAAGACTCATTCAAAAAGAATGAATCATTCATGAACGACCCATCACTACTAAACAGATACAGACGTCACATACAGCGTCCTTATGCCACAGCCCTGATTTCTCCCACTATATATCCGCTTTTCCTAACGTTCCTCTCTTTAAATTAGAATGGTGATGGAAGCAGATTGAATCTTCGAGAGCCCACCACTTAATATACCATAATGACACAATAGTGCAGTACTTAGACATGTCATTACAGCAGCCCTTACTGAGGTACAGTGTGTAAAATAGCTTCAGGATGCCCATCAGGGATGGAGGTAATTGCCTCTTCCATCTTAATCATGTTCTGCTCACAATTCACTTCTATTTTCTCCTCCAATTTGGTGGTCTTGTAAAGATGCTAAATTATTGCTGTTGTGTCATCCCATTTCAGCATCTCAGCTACTGATAGCATTGTGCTGTGATGTGCCTCCTTGGTGTGGAGAGGAAGAAAAAAGGCTTTAAGACTACA
>JAOVVB010000046.1:9352585-9363504 GCA_028570985.1 Heterobranchus longifilis
GAAAGTAAAGTGGATGGAAATAGAAAGATGGACACCCTTGATCTTTGGGTGATACAAGTAAGGAGATGCATTTCTTTTCTCTGTGATTAAGCTGCCTTGGACATATGTTTAAATCCACCAACATGCACTACACATGAGTGGTTAAGGCAGTAGCTATGAAAGACTTTGAACAATTGACTTTATTTAATCTTAGAAAATTGAACACGGCACTAAACAAGACAGTCTGGCTTCAGACTATTAACTGATCAATGGTGAAGGTCCCTTTTTTTCTTTTTGGATAGAAATTCTAGGTAGTACAGACAGAAAACAAGATAAATGGTTAAGGTCACTCTTTTTTCCAGGTAGTGATTACCAAAACCAAGGACAGAGCCTGCCAAATCAGCATGTCCCAAACAATTTTATCATCTTGACAAAAATTCAGCACAATTGCACAGAACATTTGTTGCTTTAGGGCAGCCTGATGGTATAGTGGTTAGCAGAATGGCCTTGCAACTCTTGTGTTGAGGGTTTGATTCCCACCTTGTGTCTGTGTGCGTGAGGTTTGCATGTTCTCCTCGTGCTTGATGGGGTTTCCTCCAGGTGCAGTTCAAAGACATGCAGAGTAGGATAATGGGCATTGACAAATTGCACCTCTGTGTACTCTGCCTCATGCCCAAAGTCTTCTGGGAAAGACTCCAGGCTTCCCGTGACCCAGAACAGGATAAGAAGTATAGAGATTGAATGAATGAATGAAAAAAATATGTTTTGTTTTATTGATTCAAGCATTCTACCTGAAAATAAAATTATCATGTTCCTGGATAAAATTGTTAAAGCGAAGCACCAAAAAAACATTAAAGTTACAAGTAATGAATGCAATCCTTCTGGGTCCCATTAACATTATTCAAATGAGATCCTGCTAACTGGTCCCGCTAGCTCTGATTTATACTTAGCCGTGGTAGCAATTTTGGGTGAAAGTAGTCCTTTTTAAATTAAGATGTTTCATCTCACTGTACCTTTTGCAACATAATGCATATCTTCTAAGGTCCTAAATCCTTTTTATCGCCATGTTGCTTTATGTGTGTTTTTGTGTGTGTGTGTGTGTGTGTGTGTGTGTTTTGCTGGAGGGTCAAGGCATAATTCTGTGTTAAATTAAATTAATTGGAATACTAATTAGCCATGTTCACAGATAAGAAAACTGCCCAGTTCCAGATATTGAAAAAAAGGGTATCATTAGCATCACCCCACATATTTAAAAAATGCCACATCGCACCTGACCTGAAATTACACTGGGGAGTTTAGGTCTCTATTTATTTAAATTCAAATGGTTAATAGGTAAGAAGAGAACAAACCCAATTACAAGCATTTTTAGCCTATTTTATTGCACATTAGGGGTCTAAATGTCAAACATAAACCTAACTTGATTGTAGAAATTACCATATATACAGTTTAAACAGTAGTAATTACATAATTTCATTGTATAAGCAAACAATCCAGGCTTAGTAATTGTGGGGGAAATGTAAGCATAACTATCTATTAGTTATGTAAATCTATTACATAAGGTTTTCGAGTGACAAGAGCATTTCGTATTTACACAGTAGCCTAATTCAGGCAGCAGGTTACAGTAATCTGATTGTAGTCAGTGTCTGGAGTTTTCCTAATCAGTGTCCAACTAATTAACATTCCTTTATAATTGAAGTGGGTGTGGTAAAGCAGGAAAAACACAAAAAGATCCAGGACAGTGGTCTTCCAGGGGCAGTGGTGGCTCAGGTGGTCGTGGCTCTGGGTTGCTGTTTGGAGGGTCAGGGGTGCCACTTTTTTGCCTTTGTGCAAGACCTTTCACCCTATGCCTATACAAACATTGCAAGGGGAACTGGGACTCAACTGGGATAAAGGATGATCTGCGAGAATGGTGCAAAGTGGACCGTGAAAAGGAGGATTGAGATTGGGATGCCTGGAAAGCTGTCCATTCATGCACTCTCTGTATGAGGAGGGCCTAACAAAAAAAGCAGGACTAAGGATGAGCATCACTGATCTATAAGGCCAACCATAACCAAAGAATTTTGATAAACATATAAATGGATATACTGTTGCTAGCATACTAAATTGTTCTCTGAGAGTACAAAAAAAAAACAGCAAAATCATTTTCCTAATCAGCAGATGTAAATAAGAATAAGATTATTTTGCCTATGAAACGAATACAGCGGGACCTCGGCATGCAAATTTAAGTTCTTAAGGTGAAAATTTAGTATTATGAAATGAATTTTCCCATAGGAAATAAACCATAAAATTCAGATAATTCGTTCCAGCCACTCAAAAATATTACCAATAATACCAAATTTCCAACACTATAAATCATATTTTTACATATAAAAACAATCAAAACATTTAGAAAAGTCATGTACAGTAAATAAAGTAATATGAAATAGACAGACACTAAACCTCACTTAACCATAATTTATGATTCCTTTCAGCACCAGCTGCTTCAAAAACAAAACTGAAAGTGGCTCTATTTTCTTTTTGCTGCTAACATTCTTGTCACTCATGGTGCTATCTCTTCACTAAATCTTGTACAAAAACCCACAAAAAATTCGGTTCAGTTGTTTATATGCCGAAATTGCTTTGTATGTCGAATTTCAGTTTCAGTTCTTAAGGCAAAAATTCGTATGTCGAGGTGCCACCATATCAAGCGGACCAGTTTAATCCTATAGAATTGTGAGACAAGCAACGATTCCCACCCTAATGCTTAGCCATCTCTTGAAAAAAAAACTAATCAATAAGAAAAAACAAGATGAGCTGTTGTCAGAAAATAATCAGTGATGATGCGACTCCTAGTTACTTCTGTTACCCTAAAGCAATTTGGCATCGGTGCAAAAGCGGTGAATATCACATATAAAAGCAACTTCGCTACAGAAATACGAAGTCATCATTTCGGGAAACGAGGCATAATCTTGATCGATCTTCTCATTATTAAAACCTAATGATGGTTTAATTTTCAACTGGCAGGGTCTCTGAATATATGTTATACCTAGCTTTTATGTCGTATTCATTTCTGTATGCCGTTAATACAGGTTGAGGAACTCACATTGCGGTTGGTAAATGAATCTATTTGGTTTGATGTCATCCTGTGTTTTGCAATCTTACACAGAATGCCACGAGGCCAGCGTGCAAAACCAGACACCGCATTTCATTTTGCTCATTTGCAAGACGCTCTCTCTTGTACACCCTCTTAGCAAAGCGGCATGTGTCTTTTTTTATTAAATGAAATCCCGACTGCTATGTGACAGCTGGCGAAACTCTTAGTGCTCTGTGTCTGTATTTCTCATTTGCCTAGCAATTGTGTTCTTGCAGCTTTAGCCATTTGAAAATCAAACATGTTGTGCATTGGCCTTCTAAATGTGCTCAGTATGCGCAGGCGTGATAGTTCCTCTCTCCTTTTTTCCCTCTTTCCTTTGCCTGTTGCCTGTTGGGGGTTGTTAAAAACATCCAAAAAAAAATCACCTGGTTTTGATTTTCATCAAAAAAACAGAGTACGATCACATTTCAAGGTTTTGAGTTTATATATATATATATCATACAGATAGTTTGCTAGTCTGCTTGGATGCGATGTAACTCGGTTAGCCAAATATTAGCGTTGCGATTGTGTGATCTGTCTAAACAGCCCTGTGATTCCCAGCTACAGCGAGCGCCGCAGAGTGTCAGCTAATTAAATATTGATGCTTTGCGGGTGTGTTATAAGGGGAACTGATCTTTCTGAATGATACTACAGGTCTGTGGTTTGTACATCATTTCTGAATGTCTTTCATCTAGGCGAATTAGATGAGAGCGACGGACAGATTCGAGCGGAAAGTCCGCAAAGTCCACGTGAGGACAAGAAGCCTTTGAAATGTCACAGCCGAGCTCAAAAGCTCAAGTTTTAAAGATATGCGGAGAGAAAGAGAGACAGGGAGACAGAGAGAGGGAAAAATCAAGGGACTAGAGGAGACTGGGAAAGAGAAAAGAGAAAAGGTTTTTTGAGAAAGGAGGGTAAGATTGCTAGTAAAGTAGTGGTGTAGTGTGGTGCAGAATATACCCTTTATCGTGTGTGTGTTTACAGCAGGAAGACATAATAGACAAAATCGTTCGCATTTATCAGTCTTTTGCATTCATTTATCAGTATAGTCACGTGCGCACATTGATGAATGTCAAGCAGCAGTAAATTACAAGCACAGCTGAATTTTCTTTGGTGATATGAAAAATCTGGAAATGATTACTCAATAGTGAAGGAGGGCCTCTGAAGTGCAGTGCGCTTTAAATCTTCCACAACTCTGCAAATGACGCACACTAACTAATACTTTTGTTACTGTTGGATAGCTACAGTAGATGCGACATCACCATCTAAAAAAGCTACGGGCGTGTTCGATCAGAGGCTGTCCATAGAAGGACGTCTTTTCCACAAAAACCTCCCAAAAAAACTTAGATTACAATCAGAATTTGTTTAAATGTGGTTTGTTTGTGTGACGACACCTCTCTCGCGAGTGGCAAAAATACTCTGCACTGTTCAGAACTCTTCAGGCTGTTACCCCATGAAGTTCTGGACAGGCAGAGGCACGGTCACCCAGATGCACGGTTGCCAGGCGACGACACTGTAAGCACAATCAGTGTTAACTATTTAAGGGCCCTGATCCGTGCGCACTTCATGTGAATATTAGGTAGCACCGGTAAAGGTATCAGGTCTAAGACAAAGACAAAGCACACAGCTGGATAAAAAGACAGAGCAAAAGACCCAGCTGAAGTCTTGAAAACACCTGGTGTGATTGTGAGTGAGAGACCTTTCATACCACGTAACATATTTTTATGCCACAAAATGTGCATTGTTGGCGTCTTTTAAATGTCTTTCGGCTGCTCCCGTCGAAGGACCATCTGATCCGCACAACAACTTGGCACAGGTTTGTTTACGCCTCATGCCCTTCCTGACACAACCCTCCCATTTTATCCAGGCTGCATCCAGTGGCTGGGGTTTGGTTATAATAGGGTGGGAATCAAACCCGGGCTTTCCAAGCAATGAGACATTTGTTACGTTTAAAATGAATTAAAGGGATTATTGCTTGATGCGCCAGCAGCACCTCGATGCGCTTACCGGCCCGTCCCAAACTGGGAAAGAGGGACGAACACATGATGTGTCTGAATACTATCAGCAAAGAGAGCATATTTAAGCCTTTTAGCCAGGTGCCCTACAGTCATGTCATAATCTGTACATGTCATACATCAAAAGAACAAAAGTCATTAACATGGAGACCTGGAGACAGACACATTACAACAGTGTTTATACATGCATAAAAACTTAAATTCTCTATTTTGAAGCCTGTTATTGACTTTTACTCACATGTAAATTTACACTGGTGGCATGTCGGATGAGTATAGTGGTTAACAATCTGGCTTCACATGTCTAGAGTTGAGGGTTCGAATCTTGCTTTGGGTCTGTGTGCACAGAGGTTTGCATGTTCTCCCCGTGCTTTGTGGGTTTCCTTGGTGTAATCCAGTTTCCTCCAAAGTACACATATATGCAAAGTAGCTCGTCTGTGCCCTGGGATACTGTAGATTGGCACTGTGTCCATGGTGTTCCCTCCTCATACATATGGTGCCCTGGGATAAACTCCAGGCTCGCCGTGACTCTGTACAGACTACGCAGTATAGAGAATGAGTGAGTAAGTTACACTCTCTCAGAAACTCTTGCAGGATATAAACTTCCTGTATTTTTAGGAACACACACACATTTGTTGTGTAAATGCTCCTGTGAATGATCTATAAATAAATTCATTTCTATCCAGCTTGATTAATGAGGCCCGATGAGACAGTAGAGGCCTTCAACACCAGCCTTGATTGAAAATTCTTTCTTTAAATATTTCGCTCTCTTTTGTCTATGTCTTTCACTTTCTTTTCTGTTGGCTAGTTACTGCCTTTAAACGATTAACCTCTGCTCAACTGTTATAAAAGCCGGTAATTAATGATTGCAAATGAGGGAGAACTGAGCATGGAACGGAGTCACCGTATCCACTTACAGCGTAAAGGAGAAGAAAAAACATGATGGAACATGTAAAGCAGTAATGCACTGAAGTGACAACCTTTAGCATTACATGTACCTCCATTTACAATTTCTTCTTTTTTTTTCCAGATCCCATCATTATCTCCCTCTCACTCTATCTTTTAACTATCAGTCCCTCACACTATTGCTCTCCATGGTGCTCTCCTTCTCTGCCTCTCTTTTGCTCTCTTCACAGTTCATCAGCAGCCTTGAATAATTCACCATGCAGCAGACATGGAATGCACCTCTGCTGAAAGATTCATAGTCCTCACTGCTGGCTCCCAGGCTACCATGAAATATTGAGGGCTATTTGTACTTCATCCAGGGAAGCAAAACGCAATTAAAGGCAAAAGAAATAAATAAAAGTAATGAGCGCATTCTGTGCTAGAGCAGGATGACAGGTCAGGTTGGGCTGTGGCACTAAATATAGCCACCATGCGCTGCCGTCCCAATTAAGTAATGTAGTCAAACATGTAATTTACCATGCCACAACCTGCTATTTCCTCCTCGGCCAGAAATTGGGTCTAAAAGGCATCATCGTGATGGCTGACTGGGCCATCAGCAGGGTTTGATCCCTGGACTGTAGGTCCATTTCTTTTGGCCTCTCTTTATCCACAGGCTGTAATAGCCTTGAGAGAGGCTGCAGCTTTGGGCCAAATGCATGTGTGAGGAAAATTGAGAAATAATAGAAGAGAACACTTGAATAGAGGGGAAAAAAATAGAGGAAAGAGACAGAATGTGTGTTTGACAGAGGAGACAGGAAAAAGCATGAGTGAGTGTTGCATCCCTATGTTTGTACTATTTTAGACATGTATAACTGAGATAAAAGTACAAACATGAATAAAAGAGATTTTTTTTTTCCCACTAACCTTTTGCATCATGCATGATAAAAGGGAAGAAAAGGGGCAGGGCTGTCATGAAAACTAGAGATTCAAGATTCAAGACTCAAATAACTTTATTAATCCCAGGGGGATATTACTTAGAGGTGCACCAATTGCACTTATCTTGGTGGATACATACAGTATGATTTTTTTTTTTTAAGTGCCCTGATTCTGATTTTAACTTTAATAAAAATTCAACTGTATGTTCAAAATAAAATACAGATTATTAAATAACCGTTACAATTTCACAAAATCTGTGCAAGATTAAAGGACTTTCCCTCACTCAAATCCATCTTCAATTATTAGATTAAAACCTGATTTTATTTACAAATTAAATGCAAATGAATCCAATGAGTCAATGGCTACCATCCAGTCAGCTTCCTGCGAGACATGTGATGTACTGTAGGCATCTTTTGCACCTAAGGCACCTTTAGGGGAAGGGAGGAAAGAGCTATTTGTGTTGTGTAGCTTGCTGATAGAGTACAAGTACAGGATGCCACCCTCTTCCCTGAAAGCACACCCAATGTGCTCACTAGACTAGCAGCTGTAGATGGGTACAGCGGGATTTGAACTCATGAACACATTTTCTCCTGAGCTTCTCGTGAGCGCTTGTGTGATTGCCATGGAATTGATTGATCGATCCTTGCATCTTTAATGGACACCATTACCTTGCGTGTGAATGTTTTAAAGTGAACTGAAAAAAATACTATCGTAATTAGTATAGGGTTTTTTTAACCTTAAACCTTTAAAATGACTACAGTGTGTAGTGTATAGTAATTACTATAGTAAATTCTACAGTTTACTACAGTATGGAGTAGGGATGGGAATCAGTCACCTCCCGATACAATATTATCACGATACCTAAGTGCTGATTCGTTTAAAATTGCGAATGTATAAATATCACGATTTTTATACAAATCCCACTTTGATATTATATTTTTCCCTGATTTTCCATTTTAAAAAAAAAGTAATGATTAATTAAATGTAGTGTTTAATTCACTTCTACCACACAGGATAAAAAAAATTGTAAATAGTTCAAAGTGCGCCACCTGTAGGATTATAAAGTAATGGTGATGTTTTATCTCAAAGTGCTAAGAACTAAACTCGGCATCGAGCACATACTGTAGACACGTGCGGCTTCTAACGCGAGCATGCGAGGCTTCTAATGCAGACAGTTTAGTGCAACTAATTAGCGCTCATGGTGTTTTGAGACTGGTGTAAGCATGTGTAATGAGTGGGTTTGAGACTAATTTACTCACAGAGATTGGAGAAAAAGGCAGAACAGAGGCTTTTAACATGCACAATTTTTGATAATTTAATGGCACAAAATGCAATGCGTTCCTGTAGCACTGCTCTGTAGTTTCTGTGCTCGGTACAATCAATCAGAAAACCAGCTAATTCTGGTCACTGGCTGATCAACTGGTTCATCTCTATCGTGGGGGGCGCCACCCGGAGGCCAGAAACATTTTTTAAGCAATTTTGGAGTCAGTGTGGTGATATGTGAAATTTGATTCATAATTTTTTCCCCATCTATAGTGTGTAGTAATTATTATAGTACGAGGGGCGGTCATAAAATCTTTATTATTGCTACGAATAAATAATGTCATAATGTCGCAGGGTTAGTCCTTCTCTGCATATCCTCCACCTAACCTAAAACTGATGGAGACCGTCTTTAAAAAAGCCTTGTTTTTGGCTGTTGTGAAAAAGTTCCACGCCTTTTTTTTCCCGTCAAACGGCTGCCATGAAGTGGGGTTTTTAAGTAATGGAAGAGGAAGAAGTCACTGTGTGGCTGGTCAGAGGAGTAGGGAGATGAGCCAGAATTTCGCCAAGTCGCCAACAAGTTTCACCGTTTTGTGAGCTGCATGGGTTGGCACAATGTCATGAAGAAGGCGCACTTCAATTTTTTTCAACCGAGTGTGCCATTTCGGTTCTGGCCCTCTAGCGACATTGTGCAGAACTAAACCGCTGGGTTTTGTAAAGTAAGAATAAATGTTTATGAACTTACTCATTTCCGAAAACATAATTTGGGCAAATATTTTCCATTTTTTTATACAATAATTTTTACGAATTTTATGACCGCTCCTTGTGGATATTACTGTTTGCTACAGAATACTGCAGTAATTACTTTAGTAAATTAATATTTTCTCCTACATCAGTAATATTTATACTAAATGTATTTTAACACTATTTGCCTCAAGTGGAACACAGCAAGGCCTCTACTTTCATGCCAATACAAGCAGCCTTTGCTAACTTAGTGCCAGTGTGTTGCTAATTTGGTTGGGCGTAGGCCAGTTGTTTCCCATTTGCACTCAGTTGCTATTTTCTTGGTCAGAAATGAAAGCATCTGCTCTAATATCAATCGAGTGACACAACATGGAGTGTTATGTTTGAAATCATCCAGCAGGATTTTTACAAACCCTCTTCAGTTCTAAATTGCATTTGTGTTCCCTCTTGGCACAGATGAAATGCCATGACAATATTTTGTTGACTTGTAGTGCAGCCTTAAACGTCCTGTCTTATTTCTTACAACCTGGTTATGTGAATGCAGACTTTTTTTTTGCTACCTCATTTCAAGATGAATAGAATACTTCTAGTCGATTTGAGCCATAACAAATAACTCAGTGTATTTTGAAATGATGCCTGTTTCTGTGCTTGTTGTGGCACTAGACCTGAAAGATCACTCACACACTCATTGTCTATACCGCTTTATCCTGTATACAGGGTCCTGGGGAGCCTGGAGTGTATCCCAGGAGACTTAGGGCACAAGGTGGGATACATCCTGGACGGGGTGCCAATCCATCACAGGGCACACACGCCTACACACACTCACACACTACGGGTAATTTGGGGACACCAGTTAGCCTAATCCGCATGTCTTTGGACTGTTGGAGGAAACCAGACCAACGGGAGGAAACCCACCAAGCACGGGGAGAACATGCAAACTCCATGCACACAGACACAAAGCAGGAATCGAACCTGGAACCTGGAGGTACAAGGCGACAGTGCTAACCACTAAGCCAGTGTGCCGCCCAACCTGAAAGATATTTTTATAAAATTTATAAGTGACAGAAGACCGTACAGTAACTTTCCATATGACACTCTCAGCAGACTAATTGTATTTTATTATAATGAAAATGTCGCTGTGTTGCACATTTGGTTCTTATAAGCATTCAATGTTGATTTGTTTGGATATTACAGTAGCAACACAGTTACTGTATACACACACTATTTCCCACCATTTTTCTGCCAATACTATGCATCATAACTCTACTATTATATGCCTTACAAAAATTCTTCTCACCTAGAACTACAGAAACGTATTGGTAGTCTATGTATCTTTTACATTAGCCCAGAGTGAATTCCCTTTTAGTAAGTGTTAGGAGATACAGTTTATTTGTGTGTGAGTGTATGTGTGAAAGAGATACCCTGTTATAATGAGGTTTCCTGCAGTATTTTTGAGACTTCTCACCTTTTTTCAGCTCCAGTGCTCACAGGTCGTCCCAGAGATTTAACTTTTTTTTTCCCCACTCACCCTGCTGGCTGAAATACTCAGATTCACTCTGCTTATTCACGGTTTGCAGTATTTACCAGGTTCAGTATATTTATCTGCGACTGCAGAGCATGGCGCTGTACGAGGTTTCGGCACCCCACCTGCTTTAAACAGGTGCATTTGGTAGATTTATTGTCGGACACTGAATTGATTTTCACCATCGCTCCGGCTGACTCAGCTTTAGATTAGACTCATGACCAGGTCTAAATAAATCAATGCTGGTTTCGTTTGGCGTACACTTTAACATCGCCTATGATAATCCAATTAAAACAGTAATTGTTGACAGGCGTTTCACTTGGTCCAGGTGTCAGATTTGCTTATTACTGTATTTGTCTCTGTAAAACTCTGCATGAGCCAGTCAGGCATCAGCCAGCTTTTAGCAGGCTTAGAAAACATAAAGGAGATATTAGAAAGTTTTTCCTTTAAAAAAAAATGCATTCTCAGAGCT
>JAOVVB010000046.1:9363604-9379985 GCA_028570985.1 Heterobranchus longifilis
GTATATTCCCCGTACTGTCAGACTGGTATAGGTTCACCTCATGTCCACTTCCTCTGAGAAGCCCGTTCTGGTTGGGTACACACTGTGGGAAGGACTGTCTGCGAGGGTGCATCTCTACGTGGCCGTGACATGCCACTGCAAGCTCATCCTCTGCCATCTTCCCGCAGCCGCAGAGGAGGGTTTCCGGCTCCCTGCTCTCAGTGTGACACAGGGGCGAAGGCAGGATCTCTGCCTTGGTACAGCACGTGTGCCGGTGGCAAAGTGCAGTGTGGCACAATGGAGTGTCATGATGAGAGCATGCATGGTGCCAGTCCTGGTGCTCATCTTGGGCCAGATGGCAGATGTGACCCTGGCGCTGACAGGTGCTATGCGGGCTGTCAGTGGCTGAGCTGTGCCCGCTGCCGGCATCTGCATTGGCTGGAAGATGGAAAGCCAACTCTCTCTCTCCGAGTGGCGATGCCCGCTGCCTTCCTTTAGTCCTGCCTGGTTTCAGGCAGCTGTGCAGGTGAATAGGCCTCTCTTCCATCAGCTTATCTGTGTGGAGACCTGAGCAGCAAGGGGACACAGGGCTCACAGGGGTCAAGCAGGTTACATGGTTCTGGGCCTGCAGGTTACTGAGCTTACACAAGCCATGTGAGTGTGTGTGACTGAGGACAGACTTTCCTGTGCAGGGCGAATCTAAATGGCAGTGATCATGCCCATGTCCGTGCCTGTGTATATCCCCGTTAACATTAATCTTGGGGCGCCCGTGGGTGTGCCCATGCCCTTGACATGTATTCGCTTGGTGACCAGGGCAGCAGGCGCACCAGCAGTGCCAGACATCGTCACGCTTGGCGCAGTGGTGAATCAGCACAAAAAGACCCAGAGTGACCGAGAACGCTCCATACAGACAGCTGAATATCATGTCCAGGAAATGAGCCTGAGACACAGCCAGAGCCCCAAATGTCCATGTGGCTAAGAACAAAAACAGTGTGAATGCAGCGCTCCTTAGTTGAGCCTTGAATGAGTGCTCATTAGCGAGTAAAGATGGGTTGATCAGGCCCGGGCAGCCAGCATGACAGCGTGTCCCGTCACCTCCTGGCATACCGGGTTCACCTTGATGGTGGCAGTGGGGTACGTCGGCAGCAGAAAGTCTCTGCTGCTCCTCAGACAGCACCTTCAGCTCATATTTCCTCTCTGGGTGTTTACGCAGCTGGATAAATGTGCACAGGAAGTAGACACACGTCACCAAAACAATGAATGCCACAGGTCCATAGAAAGCCCCGAGACTCGGCTCCCATGCCATCCAGCAGCTGTAACACAACAAAAAAGTAGTATAATTACCCACAACGTTATACCACAGCACATCGGTAATTGCATTATTGTGGGCGAAGTTAAAAGGAAAACACCATATCAAGCTATTTATAAACCTAAATATACAGCATACAGCATGTTGCTGCACCACAGACATTTCTAGTGCACTAATTTGCACTGCACTTTTTCAAAATATCACCCAGTGAAATCATTTACTTACTATGGAGTTTGCTCTCCGCTGCCATAATTTTCTAAGTTGATGGCAGCTGTGATGCCACAGATAATGAATGGAATTCCTCCACCAATTAAATAAAACCTGCAGAGATACAAACGCAGAGTCATGTGTCACAGGATTAGATGTTATTTTGTCGGCTGCTATACCAGGACACAATGAGGCAAGAGCTGAAACAAGGAACAGTACAGTTATGAAAGGGAATTAGAGATCATACAACAGAATATCCTACAACAGACTTCCATGACTGGTTGTTATTGTGCGTAAGCACAGCTCCGGATTGTCCTCGCTAAGCATTTTTCTACAGTGAATACACAGAGTAGACTATAGCTCCTTCTGTGTGACAAATAAAATGTGAAGAATGCAGTTCATTTGTATTCGACTTCCATTCACATATTTTTATTAGGTGATTAAATATGGATGGGTACGACTTTTTAGCAAAACTTCTTTTTAAGTCTGAACTAAATATCCAACATATTTTTCTTAAGCATTTTTTTTTTATCTGAGTAGAAGCCCTTTTTATGCTTTGCCAGCTTTTTTTTTTTTTTTTCCTAAACCTCTCTCTCCTTTTCTCTCTCTGCCTCTATCTCACTTTCTCTCCCACTATCTTCCTCTCTCCAAGCGTTGTGAAACTCAATTAAGGTGAGTACTTTGGGGGGCTCTCATTAACAATCCTGTCATACTTGACAGAGGCCTTTTCTTCAGAGGCTTTTACCGCATCTCAAACATTCATCACTCACATGGTTTTATCGCTGAACTTGTGTGTGAACGCTAACATGACAAAAGCGATTTGTGAGGTTTTTCCCCTGGTCTTCAAGTTTAGGAGCATTTATTTTCAGTCATATTTTAGTGTGCTTAGGGAGGGGAAAAAAAAGAAAGAAAACGCCACAGTAACATGTTAATATTTCATATACCCACTCTGTCCAAAAGAGCAATGTGTACGCACATGCACACTCGCGGACTTGCACATTTACAAAGCCACATTCAAATTTACACTTACATTTGCTCACTTACACTTCCATTTCTTCAGCATGCAATAAACTGATATAACTAATATTCTCACTTTTAATATCAGTAATTACACTATAATAGACACCATTCCATTAAGCGATAATACTCTTCAGACTGGACTTTGATTATTATTATGTTTCGTAGCGGTGTGGCAGGGTGACGCGCTCTGTATCTGTAACTGTTTAGTGTTACAGTTACACTCTGTGTATCTGTATTTGGATTCAATCTAAGGCTGTCAATATTAATGCATGTTAATTAATCTAGAAATTTAAATGCGTTACAAATTTTTTCATGCAAATGAGTCATATGACCAAGTCTGACCCTAATGGCTTTCCATAATCGCAGCGCGGCTACCTGGCTGTGTGTGATAACGGTGCGTTTAACACGTATAATAAGATGACTATGGAAACATCACCAGGTGTGCTGAACAGCAAGATTTATTATAAAAAGCTTCTAGATGGAAAACTGGCCCAGTTTCTCATGATGTGTGAAAGAAAGCATATTTATGAATGAAACAGCCATGGTCACAGAAGTATCTCAACTGATCCAGGTCTCAGTGCCAGAAGGTGAAAAAAAAGTGTTAAAGAAGCTAAATCTTAAACGAAAACCCTTTTTGGATGGCAGACTAACGGTTCCAAAGCCCTCCCACAACCCCAACAGTCAGTGGAGAGAAGTTCCATTGCTGCTGGATAGTACAGCCATGGCTTTGTTGTAGGATGGCTGCTGTTGTTAGGTTGTAATGGCTAATTCAAATATGCTAAATACTGCCAGACACACTCCCAGTATATATGAGTAAGTCCTCTCCACAATTCACAGCTTGAAGAAAGTCCAATAAAGTATTTCACCAGTAGACACATTAAGACCATAATCAATAAACAACCAGAAGCCTACTTTACTAAGAAGTGCATTAATCCAAGAAAGAAATCTGTAAGCATTAATGCGTGTGTGTGTGTGTTCCCTTGATAAGGTATATGTAATTGCAGATTTTCTACAGAATATTTTTGAATGCTGTCGGCAATGAGAGTCTGAATGTGTGGCAAAAACAATTACTAGTGCTACATTCAAAGTAATATTAATCATAGTTCAGAGTGTTTTTTTTCTATTATGAGATGCTGTATTAGACCTTATATTCTTAAAATACTTGTAATCTAATAGCTAGTAAAAAATAAAACATGATGTTATATGTCATTAAAGGTCACATACTTTACTATTCTTTTAACAAGCTAACATAGGGCTCAGAGTTCCCCCAAAGTATGTGTTAATGCAAAAGCTGAAATAGCCCCCAGATCACGCATTTTATTTTCCGTAAACTCCCTTTATTTGCCTAAATCTGCTGAGCCACACCCCGTCAGAGAATAGCAGAGTTGAGGAACAAGCTGGAAAGGGGCTCTTCTTATATGAGCTCACAATAGGTCCCCAACATATAAATGAGTCTCGTTCCGAGAGCTCGTTCGTAAGCCCAATTTGTTTGTAAGTTCAACATTGTCTAGGTACTAGGACACTAACGCAATTGGCTATACACAATATATTGCAGTAGCTTGGCGCTTCTTAGCAGTACTAGCTTCATCACCAATACTTGCTCCTGGACATCCTGGGTTTGTACTGCACTTGCAGAGGATGCAGGCTGCATCCACGTGACAATGTACACCAGACATGCGCAAACACATGCTTGTATCTTTGAAAGTTCATAACTCGAATGTTCATATGTAGAGGACTGTATGCAAAAATTAAGAAAAGACGAAAAGCTTGGATTTTTTTTTAAGTACTCCTTAATGTGGTGGTATGTTACCATCTTAAAGTTACTGTACATTAATTTGATTAAGTTTCCTTTACCAGCAGGTTTTAAATTGTTTTATTCATTTTATGCCATAGCAAGTTTCTAACAACTATGCTTTTTAATTAATTAAAGCATTAATGTTGTATAATGTGCATAAAACAAAGCTGTTCCCAAGAACAGCTATAAATTGCCATTTCCTCACCCAGTTGCTCTTTTTTTTTCTCTTTTTTTTACGTTAATTACATGTAAAATGTGCCGTGTCGGGTTACCAAGAAACTAAGGACAGTTTCACCAGTTTTACAAAGCAGTGAGACTGAAGACTCCTTAGAAAAAGGTTAAATAAACGTCACAGAAAACATAAAAATACAGTAACAACATGTTCCCCCCGTGCTTGGTGGGTTTCCTCCGGGTACCCTGGTTTCGTCCCACAATCCAAAGACATCAAGATTAGGCTAATTGGCATTCCCAAATTGCCTGTAATGTGAGAGCATGTGTGAGTGTGTGTATGCGTGTGCCCAGCGATGGATTGACATCCTGTCCAGGGTGTACCCCGCCTCGTGCCCTAAGTGTTCTGGGATAGCCTCCAGGCCCCCTGTGACCCTGTAGTGATTGATAAGATTTTTTTGTCATGATGGATGGATCACATCATAATTACAACTGGCTTTTTTAAAATCTTTTATCTGTCCTCTGAAACGGCATGTATGTGGCACATCAATAGGTTTTTGTGTGTACCATCTGGGTACAACCACTTGTTCATTCATAATGAATCAGCCAAAAAAATCTGTTTGGGATTTTGCTCCGGAGGACGGCAGGCTGTATTTATTGAGGTCCAGAAGAAGCAATAAGGCAATACGCTTCACTTTGGCTGTTTAAGCAGCACTTGCTAGTACTGCTATCATGCTGTCTGTGCTAACATCATCGAGCACCCCAATACCTCCCGTATCTCCCCGTTCTCACAAGTCTCACAACCACATCTTGGATCTGTATCCAATCAGGGATCACATACGAAAGTGACTCAGACAGCCCTAAAATTCAGACCTCTGTTACATTCTGGGAAAAAGAATCAGAATTAAGTCACTTCGGGCTGGTAATGTGAACGTAGCCCGAATGGTAGAAATGCGTATGGCATATTAGACGCCCTTGCTCATATTTTGTGCACACACTCGCTGTTCCCAATGTAACTTGCAGGCTTAAATCACATCACATCACAAGTGCTGAATTATTCTCTTCTCTTCTCTGTATATAATGGAAGAAATTACTTTATTTGAAAGTGCCATTCATCATTGCACTTTCATACATTTTATATAACATGGTCCAGTCTAGAGAATTAATTATAGCTTGATATTGTAAATGAAAACAAATTAGCGCTATACAAATTATGTCATTACTGTATGTCCTCGATCAGAGAGGAACGTATGTTACTATTTTCAGTAACAAATCACGTGTTCAACTATCACACAGCTTCTGAAAAACCTGCTGCATGAAACCTGCACAAGACAGAGAGAAAAGGAAGGACAGAGAGGTGATCTCTGAATACAGCATGTAATGCAAGGTTAAAGAGTTACTGAACACCCAGGAGAAAGACAGCAGGCAGTACATACACTCCTGTCACACACTCGTCAAGGCCTTGCACAGACAACGCTCGCGCACACAATCCGGAGCCTGGGGAATCCTGAGGCACAGATGTACAGTACACATGTTGCATATGCAAGACAACCATCCTTAAACATGCTTTTAATTTGATAATGTCAGTGTGTTCATATTTTTAGGGACTCATTCACTCCAAAATGTCCTCCTTTGAAGATTTTCTTGCCTCAACCCGGAGCTGGACCATTTTACATTGCACCTAAGCACAGTTTGTTTTAAACAGCCTACATTTCATCAGAAATTGTGGGGGGGTTGGATAATAAATAAATTTGAGCGCTTGCCGCCACATATTAAGACAGCTGCATTTCAGAGCTCTTTGAACTCTTTCTTTTTTCTTGTATATTTCCAGAGACATCATTACTATGTGTGTCTCTTCGCCTTTGCCAAAACAGTTTGCCCAATTACCAGAGCATTACATTCATGTTCTTTTACCCAATCAGCCTGAGCTGCTGGCACGCTTTAAGAGGCAACGAGTGAGCTGTCATCATGCAGTCACCAACCAACAACTCATTTGAAAGTGCACTTCTTTTTTTAAAGCTTCTCTGGATTTAGATTTCTTTTTTATATAATACTAGTTAAATTCCATGGTCTTTATTTTTTCTACATTGTAAAAAAATGCTGAAGGCATCCAAAATCTGCAATAATCTCCTTTGAACAGTTTATAATGAGATGTGTCTGCTACTTATGATCTGTAAATCCTTCATAACGGCTCTAATCTGAGGTGCTGGTTGGTAATTGGTGATTTCTGAGGCTGGTGACTCTAAATGAACTTCTCCTCTGCGACAGAGGTAAGTTTTGATCTTGCTTTTCTGGGAAGGTCTTCATGACAACAAGTTTCATCATGGTGCTCGATGAGTTTTTCAAATGCACTTGACAATACTGTTCTTGCAAGAACTGTTCTGGAACAGCTAACCTTCTGGTCTTAATATAACAACTTAATATGTATTATTCTATATTTCTTTTAAAAATACAGTATTGTTCTAGAATGGGCGGCTCAGTGGCTTAGTGGTTAGCGCTGTCGCCTTACACCACAGTTTTGGGTTCTATTCATGTCTTGGTTTCTGTGTGCATGGAGTTTGCATGTTCTCCCCGTGCTTGGTGGGTTTCCTCCGGGTACACTGGTTTGCTCCCACAGTCCAAAGACATGCAGATTAGGCGTTCCCAAATTGGCATTCCCAAATTGCCCGTAGTGTGTGAATGAGCATGAGCGTGTATAGGATGTGTATGCGATGGAATGGGTGTTCCCCGCCTCGTGCCCTAAGTCTCCTGGTATAGGCTCCAGGCCCCCCGCAATCCTGCATACACTATAAGTGAGTGTATAAATCCAAACTTTTGACTGGTATTGTATATAAAACTACTTTTTTTTCCCAGTTCTGTATTATTGTCACAGCAGAAACTCCAGTCATATTTTTCATTGTTTGGTTTTGTTTGGACTGATGATTAATTGTTTATTGCCTGCATTTATTTTTCAAATTAAGTACCCTCCTTCTAACTACTAATTTACTAGAAGTAGTCTTCTCCATTGTAATTCTAACAGCTTTTTTAACTTTGCACTTTTAAAGATTGCTAACAGATATGAGTTCGTAAATAGCATGCATATCCTACCGAGTTCATAAATAGTATGTATAGCCTACTGTGCTTTTTAGCATTCGCAGTTTGATTCTATTTACATGCATTTTCCCCCCAAGCAGGTTTATACATGTTAATGAAGGGCGATAGTTATGTTTTACTTTGTCACAGGGAGAGAATGTTTACAAATTCTAATTTGCACCCATTAAAGGTCTTGCAGTGATTTCTTTCACCATACACCTGCTATTAAAGTCCTAATTGGCTTTTTGCTTAAGATGCTGCTTTAATGAGAGGACCATGGCACGGTCAAAAGTCTGATTAGGGACAGAATCTGATACCATGCACTAAAAACCCATAAAGCCACGGCCAGCAGGTCTGTTTATGATTTATTTATGAAGGGCCAATTTGAGTATGGGGATTTATCAAAGACTAGCAGAACTGACTCAGCTGCTCAAGCAATAATTGTCTTTGGCCAGGCCTTTTAATTAGCTGAATCGAAATAAAAGCATGGGCTCACTCTTGCCATTCAGGGAAAAGAATAAGGGAACACTGCCAAAGAGTAGCAGCGGTCCATATTCATTAAGGTGGTTGTGTACGGAATAAAGCAATGGGTTGCGCTATTATAGGAAAATAATCAATGATGGGGTGGTGCGCTGCAGCCCAACAAAGAGTGTATGGCACAAAGTGCTTTATTCCTTTCATACACAGTGATGTAATGGACAGCAGCTACTTTTAACCTGCTTAGAGGTACATTTCTTATAGTGGTATGACCGCTTCCATTTTTATCACTTAAATTATAGCAAGTATAAACAGCCATTGCCTCATCATTCAAAACAAAGCACAACTTATCATGCTCCCGGGAAACTGGAAAGTGCATACTTCCAGATAGAGATCGGACATTCATTCTGTAATTGCTAAAAAAAATGCTGTCTTATAAAGAGTTTCAAATATCAATGCTTTTACTTACCAAAAATATAGAAATAAATAAATAGAATAACATCCATTTATGATTCAGCTTGGATTGTATGATGGCACTGACATACAAGCCCTCATGAATGAACTGTTGTTATACAAAAACTAAAGTATTAGAATTAGAACAATCATGCAACCCTGTTACTGGAATTGTAGCATAGCTACTGTCAATACATGGAACATTAATCACCACGTTGTGAGCACATATTCAAGTGCTCTAGCATAACATTATATAATACATGGGCTTATATTATTTTTAAAGATGATGTCCTTGAAAATATTACACCATGCGATACTGGGTGTGTGTTAGCTGGAGAGCAAGGAGCAGCTGGCATGCACTGTTGTGTGTCACCAGAGTTATAGTCCGTATATGATTTCTAGGCTTTTCAAGGGCAAAGAGGTGATGCTGCTCCCATGTTGGAGCTGAATAATGGACTGGAACAAGGCCAGGGAGACTTGTCAGTGCACCTGCGGCCACAAAAGTCAGAAGCAAGGAGAGATATTAAGGTCAAAGAGCTGCTCAGTGATGTGCTCTGGACCCTACCAAGCCACTCTTCCATAAGGGGCAGGCCATTGCTCTCAGCTTTCCACTTCAGCTTAGTCTGCAACCTTGGCTGCTTTTCACCTTGCTGTGGTACGTTCCAGTGGAGCATTGCAACAAGAACATCCGTGTCTTGTTTAGGAGAACAGCAACCTTTCCATGCACAGAAAGAGAGTCATTGTCTTCAGCAAGCGGTGTTTTACAGAGATTAACGTAAAAAAAAAAAACACAACAGAGCTGGATCAGGCAATTAAATCCTGTCACCCCAAATGTGTCTTTCTGTCTTCCTTGGACAAGGGCATTTCTTTTCTCACAAATTAAAGGGTCCATCGCAACAAGTGTGGCATTATCATCCTCCCTCCACCTCCACAACATGGGTGATTTCCTGAATAAGAGACAGCTTCATTTCCTTCCTAGTTAATTGCATTACTGCTCTAGGCAGTGCAATAGGTGCACAATTTAGCGCAGACCAACAAATGGGTATGTTGGAAGAGGAGGGCAGTCAGGAACAAGAAGCAATTTTCCACTAAAATGAAATTTGCTTTAGGTGACGGGGGAGTCCACTTTTGGCAGAGACTAAGCTCATACACCAGGGCGGTGAATGAGGATCTTAGATAAGGCAGTGTTGTTTCCAAAAGGCTGTTTTGCAGGGTACACACACACACACACACACACACACACACACAAGCAATTAAATGAATACACAAGGCTCTGCACGTTTAACAACAGTGTAAATTTTCTCATTATTCAAACTTTCCCAGGATATCATGATCATTAATCAGGACTTGGTAGGCTAAGAGTAGGGTCCTCTAGGGCCTCTTGCCTTTAACAGGGCTTTAAGCATCACATTTCAACACAATATGCACTCTCAGAGACCCATTTTCTTCACTTCAGTATAAACTCATACGTGTGTATCACTTATCGCACATCAAATAAGGGCAGCATGAAAAGGAGAGACATATTTTAACAAGAAATCGTTCGCTCTTGACAGTAACTAGTTTCTAATTAGCTTCTAATTAGTTCTCCTTAGCCTAATCAACATTTCACGTTTTAGGTTGTCCAAGAAAGACGGCAGTTGCCATTATTCCTTAATGCCAATGCTGTCCGTGTCTTAGCATATGATGTATGCTTCCTGCGTTTGTAAATCTACACAAGGCAGACTTACTGTATTTTTGTGGGAATTACTGTACATGCACCAACACAATGCATTACAGTAACACAACTTGTTGCACACTTACACTATACTATAGACTTTTTAAATTTAAAAGTAGTATCTATTATGTGTACATCATTTTCTTGTAGTAGTTCCTACTACTGTATATCTTTTTTTCCTTATTTAATGTATATTTTTCAAACAGTTTGCACCAAATTACCAAAACAAGTGAAACAAGTAGGTGAAAAACCTACTTGGCAATAAACCTGATTTTTAATAAAATACAATAGGGCATGCTAAATGGGCATGATAGAAAAACAATCAACCAATTAATCAGAATTATGCTCTATTATAATTAGGCAATATCACACAAGATGGATAAACAAATAAATCATAATTTGTTGTATAAAAGCAACATCACACTCATGGTCATGCAGTTGTACTGAATATCAGCACCGTTGTGATGGAGTTGAAGAGCACAGCCTGAGATATCAAAGCCATGCTGATATTCAGTACATGCAGGCATGAGCTTGAGTTCGATATTGCTTTTATACAACAGTTCTACAAACACCATTTATTATCTACAATATGTAAACAAAATGTTTGTTTATTTAATAAGCTATTATGCTCTGCCAACACATATCGACCGCAACCAACATTTAATGTAATTTATTAAATTCTTACCTGTACTATGTAGTGAAAAGGTGAGGAGAATAAACCATGGAGGTGGTGGACAGTCCTGTAAATCTCGTAAGCTTCTCTTTATATTTCCAGTTTTAGAAATAGAAGATTTAGAAGATCAGTTACCTTCTGGGGTTCTGGGGTTAAATTCAAAATAGTGTAAAATGGAATGATAGTGTGCTATGTACGGTGTACTGTAAGTTAGAATCCCTTGTTCCACATACCAAGTAAGGAAGAAAACACACCACTCTTCTGGGAAGGCTTTCCATTAGATTTTGGAGCCCCAAGATCACTGGTGAGGTCACACACTGATGTTGGAGGAGATGCGAGGAGGTCTGGGGTGCAGTTCCCATCTCAGTTTATCTCAAAGGTGTTTGGTATGAATCATTTAGTTAAGATTTATGGAAATTTCTCAATTGCCTTCAGGCTTTACTTGTACAGGTATACCTCTTTGCCAACATTTTTCCAAAGCCAGTACTGCCAGTACTTATTCTTTGTCTTTTTTTTTATTGTTCTTACATTATAGTCCCAAGTATTTTAATGGATACAATAATGCACCTTTTCTGCCAGCTACTCCTTAACTCATCCTCTTGTGCCTACTCCAGTTTGCTTCTTGTGTCCCAACATAACCCTATTTAGCAAAAGATTTGCATAACAATGCAAGTTAAACCCATAAACCCCTTTCCTATAGTTCAGCCTGAAACAGATCTTTACAGTAGTAAATAATACATTCATTTATAAGCTATGAAGGTTTCTGTAAAGAAAATGTCGGAAACTGGTTTCAACAGTAGCAGTATGTTATGATATTGCCAATACACTGACAGGTGAAAAATGTTATTCAAACTGTTACTTAACCAGCTTAAATCAGACAGATAGCGGTATCTCAGGTGGTGGTTTTATATGCAAACATTCAGCTCAGACGTTACTGGAAGCCTTTCTGACTCTGAGTATACAAAAATAAATTTCATAATGAAATGGAATGGATAGACAACATCTGGTAGACAAACAGTAACTTGCCAAGTAAACTAATCCTATTTGTTATGTGTAATGAAGTCATTACTCGCAGTATTTTAGTAAGGAAAAACCTGTCCAAACCTCACTGGCTCTATGTGCAAAAGTAATTGCCCTTAAACCTAATACCTGGTTGGGCCACTCTTGGCGACAATGACTGCAATCAAGAGTTTGCGATAACTGACAATGAGTCTTTCACATCGCAGTGCAGGAATTTCGGCTCACTCTTCCTTGTAGAATTGTTTTAATTCAGCCACATTGGAGAGTTTTCAAGTATGAACTCGATTGGATCGGCCAGGCCACTACAAAATCTTGTACACACAAGAACAAAATCTTGCTGGTGTGTTTCAGATCATTGTCCTGGTGCATAACCAAAGTGCATTTGAACTTGAGGCCTAAACTGATGGCCAAAAATTCTCATTCATGATTTTCTGGTAGAGCGTCCAATTCCTGTTCTGTTCTTTGAGATCTTTTGAGTGATTTCTTGATTCAACAGGTCTGGCATTAATCAGGCCTGGGAGTAAAAGTTCACTCAGCTTTAAAAAAAAAAAAAAATGGTTACAGTTTACCCATGCAACTACTTTTTGGGCCAGGTAGGTTTGGACAGCGTTTTGAACTTGATAAAAAAAAAAGACATTGTTTAAAAACTGTGTTTTATTATTATTTTTTATACTTTTTCAGGGTACTGTATATACAGTATGTCTATTCATCTTACAGTTAAAGCTAACATTGTTTAATATCAATTGTAAGACAAATCTAGAGTTAAAGTTATTGGCAATTACGTGCACATGCCTTTAACAAAAGACTCATTACTGTAATCTGATAATGGACTATGAAAAAGAATTTAAGCATAAAGATAGCTCCTTTGTGAGTGATGTATTCAAATACTTTTGACTGACAGCGTAAATCAAATGTAATATTTTAGAAATACCATTTATATTCCCGCCATATTTTTTTTTTTTTCAGTTATGAACTAAAAATCGTTTCAGATCACCAATGCCTTATGGCGAGGGCAAGTCCACAAGGTTGTCTTAAAAACAGTAATTCAACAAGGCCAGGTTTTTCATCTGACATTGGGAGGGTGGGAAGGTCATGCCTCTCTTGCTTTGTTGTGATTGAATGGCTTCACAGCCTGATTGCCACCTCGACTGGCTGATGCTGCCTCTCTGTGCGCTCCCAAAGGTGGAAATTGTACAGGAAATTCATTGAAGGGGTTGGTGAGACTATGTTAATGAAGCCTCGGGCACAGCTCTTTAAATCCCCAACGTCTGGCTTTTTAAGCAGCCTCTCTAGCGTGGCCCTATTCATTAAAGTCACACACACTCTGAGTTGGATACCTATGCTGGAGCACCAAACGTATGCCTTCCTCTCACTGTTTTATCGCTTACTCAGAGCTTGGCTATGGCTGACATATTCTGCATATCCACCTGTCAGTTTACGTGAAAGCTGCCTGTCAAGGAGTTGGTGTAGTCACTGGAGAAAACTTAGTTCTGGAAGGCAAAGTGTTGCGTGTAGTAGGATGAAATGGTACGTAAGGGATTGCACTGTTCTGTAGAGCAGAGAGGAGAAACAGCGCAATTTGATTATCCTGTCAATGGAGAGTCGTATTCGTACCGTATATCAGCATTGATTTTGAGAAACCCAAGATCCTTATCCCCACTCTTGTTGACGTGGGCATTGGGAACTATTCTCTGATCTGGTTTTCATCATATTTACAAGATCACATAGCATGTAGTGGTTCTATTTCATCATCTTACAGCCTCGCAATAGGACGTCTCCAGGCTTAGAGTCTTAGCCTACTCTTGATTTCCCTATATACGCATACAATAGGCTCACTGATTCAATCATGTGGCTCCTTGAATCTTGAATGCCCTTTTACCACTGCTATGCTGATGACACTTCACTGCCGCTACTGCCTTACTGATGCCACTATACTGCTGCTACAGCTGCTATGCTTATAATACGTTTTACTTCAATTCTTTCCGCCGTCTGTGTTCCAAATCTCACAGGAGAAATTAGACTTTACTTTCTGATACTGTATATCTTCCTCGTTGGAAATCTATCATCTAGAACTGAATCTACAGTATGCTTGACCAGGTTTTCATCATATATGCAGCCATCAATCTAACTCTGTAGCATAATATTTCATCACCTGACAACCTCACTACAGGAGTTCTCCGGGGTTAGCCCTAAAGACTGATTTATGCTTCTGCGCCACAGGTCTTGCATAGCCACTTACCTTACTCCATACCCTATGATGTAGCCTGAGGTGTACCTCCCCAGAAATGTAATTACAAGTTGCAGCAGCGCAGCCAGCCACAATTGTGATTGGTCCACATGGCAGCAACATCTTTCTGGCTCCTAATTTTATGGATTTACAGCTTCTTCCTCTACACTTGTGCTTTTGGATCAAGTTCAACATCAAAAAAAATTGCACAGAGTTCAACATCTATTAGCCCCAAATCAGTGGCATAGAAACCCCACCACCAACTAGTGGTTTGGCAGTGTAATTGCAGCACGACACAAACACACCAGCGCATACTGTAAGTATAGAATTTCACAACTCCTTAGGCCACTTGCGTAGGCTCTTCGTAGACTTGATGCAGAAACATAAATACGCCTTAAGCCTTGGCGCACTCGCGGCCCACTCTCGTTTCTCTTATATATCACGCTCTATGTTCTGTTCATATCACATTGCTTTTTTTAATCACACACAATGCATTTTTTGGTAAGATATTGGACTGCCTTTCTGGTATCTGGCCTTAAATTGATAAACCTCTTAATCACCTTCCAGATGTTGCTGGGAATTTAGAGGACAAGCTTTCTTACCATCATTACTAGAAAATAAAGTTTCCCGACTATAGAAATCGCTTAGATTCTTATACAAGCTAATAAAGCATTGCTGTGATCTTTTTCTATGTAGAAACCAGGTTTGATTCTGAGCTCAGATTATCATGTAAGTTGAATTTTTAGCATTATTATATCTAGGTTTTCTTCTGCGATCCTTAGTTTCCTCACACCGTAACATGCCGATAGTTGGATTAACTACTCTAAGTGGCCCGTAGGTGAGGATCAGTGTACAAATGGTGCTTTGCTGTGGACTCCCATCCAGGGTGTATTACCACATCCCTGGCCAGGATAATGCATTTACTGAAGATGGATGGCCAGATGAGCGAATGAATGATCTTTTCTCCACAGAGCTGACGCAGGGAGCTGACATCATTTGGATCACACCGAGTTGTAAAGTGAACAAGCAGCAGTAGCAGGAACACTTGCAATAAAATCAATTAGCTTTACTGCTTCCTCTTAAAAAAAAAAGACCTCCCCACACATACACACAAACGTGGAACACCAAGGTGCCAGGGAGACGGATCTGTGCCAGGGAAAAAAGGAGGATGAGTGTGAGGAAGGGAGGGCAAGGGAGCTCTCACATGAGCTCTCGACAAAAGTGATTTATCTGACCAGAGAGGCAATTTAACACATCTCCGCTGATTTGCGAATGTTCTCGCCTCTGTGTCCACCGCCATCAATACGCATGTCAGTGAGAGGCTCTAAATAACAGCGGGCCTCTTATTACACTGCTAAACTCGATCGAATCGGGGAAGAGCTGAGACGAGGAGGAGGAGACGCTAGTTGACCCACGTCCTCCTAAATGAGCATGCTGGTGTAAATATCGAGGCCCAGCAGTGGATTAATCTACTTTGGTCGTAATTCTGTGGAAAGGTGATTGACTTTCTTTTTTTTTTTTTTACCCAAACCAGGGCCCATTTTACCCTTGCTCACATTCTACCTGTGTTTGTTTCAGATAGAAGCTCTGGGAAAATAGATAGATCAATGGGGCAGGGTTGAAGATGTTGTAATTTCACTCACAGGTTTCATCTTCTTTCATTAATTAAACATATTTGACTGTGTAGAAGTGAGCTAATTGGATCGTAGTATTGAGTATCAGGTTTTATTGACTCCAGTGCTTGACTTTTTTATATATAGTTTACTTCTGTGTTTGGTAATTGATTGATTGATTGATTAATGGATTAATTGATTGATTGATTGATATTTGTTTAGAATGAATCCTGACCTTGGAAAGGATCAACTCTCTTTGTGGCGTTTCAGTTGTTCTCCATGTGGGTTTGCGCTGGTTTCTTTGGTTACCTCTCATGTGAGTGTGTACGGGTGTGTGTGTATGGGTGTGTGTGTGTGTGTGTGTGTGTGTGCGCATACTGTGCTGATGTGTGCTGCCATTACATCCTAGGTATACAGTATTCCCACCTCACCCCAGTGTTCCTGATACGGACTCCGGTACACAGTGACCCTGACCAGGACAATGCATAATTATTAAAGATAGAAGGATGGAATACAATGTAAATGGAGATCCTATTAGTTGTGACTTTTTGTAGGTTTTGTGCTTAACCTTGGTGGGCCTCTGTGAAGGAGTAAATGGCATTGTGTGTGTGTGTGTGTGTGTGTGTGCGTGTGTGTGTGTGTGTGTGTGTGTGT
>JAOVVB010000046.1:9415773-9431488 GCA_028570985.1 Heterobranchus longifilis
ATTATATTATATTATATTATATTATATTATATTATACCAATACACTGACTGTCTAAAAGGAACAGCTATATTACTCATTTTTCATTTAATTAAATATAACAAAATATTAAAAATGATAAATATTACCATTCATATTATGTCTATCTTTATAAGCCTTTGTTTGGCAAGTCATTCTATTTTCAATAATAATAATGCCTTTCATTTAGTTATAAAAGGGCCAAGCAATCTTCATATATCATTAGAATTAATTCTATTTACATTAAAAAAATAGATCTGACGTCCCCTTTTTACTCTGTTGTTATCATTATATCGTCTCAGTAGGAATTAGCTTAACCTGTTTAAATATAATTGTGTGATGGTAGGATATTTACTTATGGAATATCAACATTAGTGACAAGTAATGAGCAATTATAAGTTTAATATGAAAAACAAGTTCCTAACGTCATCCCCAATCAGTCTCTTCTGTCTCATCATGTGAGTCGTGGCGTTTGATGAGCACTACCCTCATCGTACCTGAACTGAACTCTTCCTTTAGTGAAGAAATACTCTCATTCACTCAGTCATCTTCTATAACTCTTTATCCTGTATACAGTGTCGCAGGGACCTGGAGCCTATCTCAGGAGGCTTAGGGCACGAGGCGGGGTACACCCTGGACAGGGTGCCAATCCATCGCAGGGCACACACACATACCCTCACTCACACACTACGGGCAATTTGGGGACGCCAATTAGCCTAATCTGCATTTATTTGGACTGTGGGAGGAAACCTGAGTACCCAGAGGAAACCCACCAAGCACAGGGAGGACATGTAAACTACATGCACGCAGAGATGGGAATCCAGCCTGGAATTGAACCCGGACCCTGGAGGTGCCAGGCAACAGTGCTAACCACTACACCACCACGCAAGAAATAATCACTGAATAAATCAATTATTTACATTAGTTGCATAAGTTTCTGTATTATCCTTCTGTAGATTATAAGGACAGTCTCTGCTCATTTGGTAAACGCTAATGGTCAGAAGGTTTCCAGTTCAAAAAAACGTTTCCACTGTTTTCACTACGTGTTTGCTGACCTTCAGAGCAAAATCTCAACCATATTTTTGCAAAAATTTCATCCGTTTGTTTGATGAAATGGCAAAAGCAAAGACGTACTGATGTACCGAGACCCAGATAAAAGTCACTTGAAATTATGTAATTATGTAATTACGATTCACGATTGAGCAATTGTAGCTTGTCGTGTGAACGTAGCCTTAGACATCTCTGCTCCAGATGTGCTGTATCATGAGGGAGGTTGTGGCTCAGTTCCCGCATAAACTTGCCAGTTTAGATCCCAAGCTGTCAGGCATCTTGTGTCTTGTTTTTGATAAGAAATGCTGCTTTCTTCAAGGACAAGAGTTCGGTTTGGATTGCTTGAAATCTTCAGAGTGCTGAGTTTAAAGTGCTGACACAGTGGTACCATGGCTAGCATTGCTCTCTCACAGCTCCAGGGTCCTAAATTAAAACCTCATGTCCGGTTATTGACTACAGTATGTAGATGTTCTCTGTGTCGTTACATGGATCATCTATGCTCAGTTGAATGAATATGTGTGCATGGTGTCCTGCAAATTATTGGCATCCTATCCTGGTGCCGAACAAGACAAAGGTTCTCTCCAGAACCACCGCAACAGAACACCGTGACTAGAATAAAACAATTACTGAATGAATGAGCACATACATAAGTTAAGTTAAGCCTTTATTTGTCACATATACCTTACTGCACAGTGAAATTCTTTCTTCCCATATCCCAGTGTAACTGGGGTCAGAGCACAGGGTCAGCCATGATACAGCATCCGTGGAGCAGACAGGGTGAAGGGCCTTACTCAAGGGCCCAACAATGGCAACCTGGTGAAACTGGGACTCGGACCACCGAGTAGTAACTCAGCCTTAGTGCCTTAGCCCTCTGAGCTACTACCCCTCGTACCATACCATACCCCTCGTACATGCTCTATGAAATTAGAATTGGCTTAGTTGAGTGGAAGACGAATCATTAAAAGCGGGTTATTACATCATGGTTTACAGTTTTCGTATTTTTCCACTTGCCTTCCCGTGTCATATGAGAATTGATGAGTAAATCATTTGTTCTAGAAGTTCAGCAGTTTCTTTTGACTCTTAGCTTTGAAATCTGGCTGAACTGCATGCTGATGGATGAGGTTTTGAAGACCTTGATCTGTGCCCAGGGGCCAGTGCAAGAGTTTGATTGACAGAAAAAGACCGAGTACACATTTCCCGGGGTCTAATGGTGAAGATAGGAGTGGGATAACACGCCGCGCTACGCTGGCTAGCTAACTACAAAGAGCCGTACGCCTGCAGCTACAGTCAAGCTCTGAGTGCTAACGACATCTCCAGAGAGGCGCACTGCTAGGAGGCTGTTAGCGTGGCTCCAGGATACAAAGCCTCTGCAGAGGATCATCAGGGCCAACATTATATATAACCGAGCCACATCGCAGCCCGTTTTTTACAGCCCTGCTGTAATTAGAATGGATGTTTCGTGTTGCTAATAGGTCACTTGAGTCAATGAAACAACGCTAACCTGGTGACATAATGTAGCACTGCGCTGAACTGGATGTCGTGGGGGGCTTTTTCTTACGTCCTTCACCCGCATTACTGACTAGATTTTTCTAATTCATGTTCTGCATACTGTAAGAGTTGTGTCACAATGCACACATGGAGCATTTACAGATATCCATGCCTTATTTATTGTGTATGGCCAAAGTTGGTTGCTTTGGCAGAAAAAAAAGAAGAGATGGATTACCCATGGCTTCCCTGAATGATGTGGAGAGAAATTAGGTACATAAATAACAGTGATTTAGATTAAAAGTCCATGCTAAGTGGATTACTGTGGTTGCAATGCTGCAATGATGCAATCAATCATCATTTTGGAGGAATGTGATGCATGGATGGTTTAATCACACACCGAAAAACAATCACAGCCCTGAAAACAGCAACACTAACATCAGACCAGAGGAGCCGGCGGGGGGATTAATCACTGCCTGCTCCACGCGGTTCTTCCTCGCTCTTTTTTCTCTCTCAAATATAAGCTGACCTGACTCTTTGTACTCCCTATCCTGTTCCAAACAATTCTGTATTTCCTGTATTTTTTTTCTTCATTCAATCCCTTTCTTCTCCACTACCAACTTTCTGTTTCCCTTCCATTTCCTCCATTTATGTTGTGTTCCACAGAAATGAAAGGTCAGGTCATTAATCTGTTCACTCTGTAGAAAAATGGCATATATGTGTGTGCAGCTCTAAGTACCTCCACCCAAGGCCGTGGTGCCACTGGATTAGTCTGTAATCATTTCAAGGAGGGCAAATCATCACCTAACAAATGGCGCATTTGAAAATATCATTTTGCACTGCATACTTCTATGCCAGTAGTGTAAGAAAGTTTAGTCTCCTAGTAAAAGCTCTAAGGTCATGCCATTCTGACTGATGCAGCCATGGTATAACCATCAGTCCCATGTGATCCAAAATCTATGTCTACAAAAGAGGATGAATTCCCTTTCCAAGTTTTCTTACTCGTTTCTTTGGCACTGCTCATTAGGGCTCAGAATGTGGTTTTGTAAAGATGCTTTGTGACGATGTACGTATTTTATTGCAGCAGTATACGAATAAAATGAAATGCATTGTAATTTAATCAAATATTACGAACTACTTATTTGACTGGAAAAGCTGTAAACACATCAAGTTCAAGAAGGTTTTTATTGTCATTTCAACCATATAAAGTTGAGTACACAGTGAAACGAAACAACATTCCTCCAGCACCAAGGTGCTGCATACTGTACATACAACATAAATTAATAACATAAATTAATTAAATTAGCTAAAACACCTAATTGGCTAGCTAAGACAACAAATTAACACCATATATTAACAAAACTAGCTAAGAACTATAAAAAAAGACAACCAGTCTTTGGTAAGTTACTCAAATAAACTAATCTACTACAAATTACTATCTACTACTTTACAATTGTAATTTTATTACATTACTGATTATTACAGGTACTTTGAAAACATATGTCATGGCGTGTGCCTGTGATAGGCTGCGCCTCAACCTGTTGTCACTCCTCGCTCTCTCTGTAGGCTCCCTATGTAGGCGGGTGTGCAAAGGGGGCGAGGTCAGGCTGGCTGGCAATAACTATCGTTAACGGATCTCGGGCTCCCTCCGCGTTAAAAATCCTCCCCTTTTTCCTTTCCTCCCTTCTTTAACCCTTCCCCTTTCCCATATTTTCTAAATAAAATGACCCCTTTTCCCGTAAGACCTCGCATCATGTCCGTGTGTCTGTGGTGCCGCCCATACAAAAAGAGTGAACCCGTTACAACAACAAATCTAAAACTACAAAGCTCTCCTACGATTGCTTAAAGTGCATGCAGTTTCACTAATTTTTTAAACACTACATTTGTAACGCTAGTAACGTAATGTTATTGACATTGGTAACTGTAATTAAATTAAATGCATTTAAAATGTAATGCGTTACTTAACTGCATTATTAGGAAAAGTAATTAGAATTACAGTAACGCATTACACAGTAACGCATTACACAGTAACGCATTACACAGTAACGCATTACACAGTAACGCGTTATACCCAATTCCGAAGACAACAAAGTGCATTGTGCAAACAATAACAACACAATACAATACACTGTGATGATGTAGCACCGACAAGTACACAGAGCTGAGTTGAGGTAATGCAAAAAAAAATTCCGTGAGATGGTAAATGCCGGAAATATCTAAGCGTAAGCATATCGTGTTGTTGTGGCAGCAAAGAGAAAGTTCTTGTGCAAATAGCAGCAGTAAATTTTATGTGGATAACGATTGTCTAGGTTGGTGTGTGGTATTGCTAGATGGTGCATGGGGTACAGATGTTACCTTACAGCTTTAAGATTCCTGATCCTGAGTTTAGTTTTGCGCTGCGTATGTTTTCCCCATGCTTGCTAGGGTTCTTCGGTCTATCTGACTTCTTTAGTCGGACCGCTTACATTACAATTTCCCCTTAGTATAAATATATGTAGTGCCCTTGGACCCCACCTCATGCCCTAAGTCTGCTGGAATAGGCTCCGCCCAAACAAATCCTAACCCACAAGCCTGTGTACATGGACTGGCATCTCATACAAAGTTTATTCCCATTTTACCAAACATGCCTAGTATTCTTTTGAAAAGGCTTGGATCCTCCACTTGTTTCAATGTCTGGAACATACACATCATTTCTAAAACCATAAGGATACTCTGTTGTGAAAGTCATGTAGACTCTAAAAACACTCCTTTTCACACTTGCGCCTGGATCAACCAATAAATAACACTGACGGGCCTCAAAGCGCTCTTTGTGTCTCTGCAGTGACTAGTAAGCGTGAATAATATCATATCCTTTTCTTTGACATTTCCATTTCTAATATTTCAAAGATCATCCATAACCCATGTTCCTTTGCTCTAGCACTTTATCAGCTTTATTATTTCCAGACTATATTAAATGAATGGGGCTGAAAAATTCAATCCTCATTCATTAGCATTATATTTAAAGGCAGGACTAGCAAGGTGTGGAGAAAAGCATGCATGCCGACAGAGGAACGAATGAAGGAACGTTGAGTTATGATACAATTTAATATCATTGTGGCATAACCTGCAGTCAAACCTGGCCTGAGGAGCCAGCAACTCTGATATAAATTAGAAAGCAATGCATGATTTAGTAATCTATAATGTATTTTCATACCCTGTAATACAGTCGTTATACCGTAGTAAACTCTGCATTGGATCTATTGATGTTCTGCTTATTTTATTAGATGATGTCTTAAATGAATTATAATAGAAGGTTATGTCTATCAGGGCAAAAATACTGTTTTGTACCTTGTATTTCAAATAAAGAGCCAATTACATTAAGTTTCTCCTGTTCGTCAACCCGAATGCACTTTGACTCACCTTGCCTGTTTCTTCTCGGCCAGATCCTTCCTATTTTCGCACCTCTAAATAAGCAATGCTGAATAACAACATAGTCATTACCGGTTTTAAAAAAAAAAGTTGATAGGGGGCATAAAAAGATAACTAATATTAATGCCAGATGTAAAACAAGGTCTATGGTAATGTTTCAGTAAATTACAGAGCCATATAAAAGCTGACCTTTCAGAATGAAGCTTTGCGATGTAAGCTATTTTTAATCAAACTTTTCATTCCCTATTTTGCTTTTTTAAATTGATGAAATAAAATAATGGCAATATTTTATGTGCTTGCCTGTAATTAAAATATGCACGCAGTTTGAAGAATAAGCTGACCATGCACTCATCTATTACGGTTACAGCTCATTTCTAGTGTTGTTAATTTTATCCACAAAAAAATGGTCCTTTGAAAGAACAGTACTATCAATATCAATATATTAATAGATTTTACATTGATCACAAATGGCATTCCACTAATTTATTTATTTATTTTTTATTTTTTTGTGGATCAATGACCCAAAGCACAAATTTCAGCATAACCTACTATGGATACATTAAACTGTCAGACAGTGAAGCTGCACTTAATTCTATTCACCAATTAATCCATTACCATGCTACCGTACGAAAAATCTTCTCTACCGCTTAGAAATGTCACAGAAGCCTGGAGCCTATCCCAGGAGACTTTGTGCACGAGTTGGCGTGCCAATCCATCACAGGATTGCACATACACACATACACACACTATGGGCAATTTGGGAACACCTTTGAACTGTGCGAATAAACCAGCCAAGCACATTGACAACATGCAAGCTCCCCGCAGAGGGAATCGAACCCTTGACTCTGAAGTTACGAGGCTATAGTGCTAACTTCTACCCCACTGTGCCGCCTATGATCTTTTTATTTGTATTCTCTTATTTCATTGATCAAAAATCAGTGTTTTGTTTTGTTTTTTAAACATATGCCAGTATGGGCCTCTTCCAAACGGTTGAGATGTTACTTTATGGTAAAAATATCAATACATTTACAAATGCCAATAAATAAATACATGAATTTCAATTAATTTAAACTATTTGTATGGACATTGTCATGAAGCAGTTTTACAGAAATAAAACCTGTGGATATAAATTGAAAAACGTACACATTTTTAGCCTACTCATTCTGTCTATATTTTGTCTTTTGTTTGTCTGTCATTTGGATGATACAGATACTGTAGTTGTTCTTTCGGGTGCTCCTGGCAGGGGGTCACTACAGCGGACTATCTGCTCCGCACATTCAAGCTTGGCACAGGTTTATACGCTTGATACACTGACAAAACCCTTCCATTTTATCTGGGCTTGGGACCGGCACTGCATCCAGTGGCTGGAGTTTGGGCACTGGCTGGCGAAACACCTACAACTGTGTACAATCATAAAATAAATTCCCTCTATAACTTTGTCCTATAAAAGGGATCAGTTTAAGAAATAAAAAAATAAAAAAACTAACTTTTGTACAATTGTTTTGGGATAAAAAGATCCACTTTTTTCTCATGACATGCTACGCAGCAATTGAAAAGGTATACTATTTAAAGACGCACCATCATCTCTTTTAGTACATTATACTGTATGTCAACCGGATGGTAGAGATAGCTCAACTGTAATGTGAGCAGAATGAAAAGGGAAAGGAAGGGTTAAACCAATATTGCTTATAACTTTAAGTTTAAGAGAAAATTGCATGTGACTGAGAAAACTGTGTCTTTAGTACGAATAACATTTTGCACAATTTTAGTATTAACTCCTTACTCTACTGTTGTATTAGCTTCACACCTCTGTCAGAGTTTGTCCATGTTCCCCTTTCCTAACCTTTTTTATTATAGTGATTTCTATATATTTTGTTCCATTGATAATATATTTACTATTTAAATCATTTTTTCAATCCCGAATCTCTGCATGAACACAGGTTCTGTATTATATTCCATTGCTTTACAGATACGCAGGACATCTTTTGTCTTTTTCCTAGAGGGCACTGCTGTTTTTATTCTCCTTGTCTATGTCTGTCTGTGCCACTCATTGTCCTTGTTAGTGATTAGGATGCATCCCGGATGCCTCTGTCTGTGTGCTCATTAATCAGTATGTGATCACTGAGGTGGCTACTGAATAAACAGCATCCTCATCACCCCGTTCCCCTTGGGCCACCCTGCGCTGGAGGAGAGCCTTCGCTAGGATTTTCACAGGTTCATTTAAACGCGCGGCAGAACCGGTGCCAGGGGAAGCTCCTCGTGATCAAGGCACGATTCGTCTGAAGCTCTATGTAAGACTAAATATGTAGGCCTGCGTTTGAATAGCTTATCTCTTACAGTTTATTACAAACCAAAAGACATGCAAACGATCACCTAAAAAAACAACACATTAACGAGATATACTGTGCACTTGAAAAAAAAAATCATGAATTGCTTCGATTCAAATACGAGCAGAGTGTGTAGGCTATATGAGACATTTCAATCAGGTTTGAAAGCATAAGCACACACCACACAGCCTGGTGACTCAACCTGAATTTTATTCTTTTGTTTCCTTTTTTTTTCTAGTTTCACTGTACATTCAGTTCCAAACTTTCCTACAGATGTGGTGTATATACTAACATCAAAAGTGAGCAGTGACACAATAAATTTAGCAGGGACCAGACAGTCTTTGAGCAGCCTGAGTATCAAAGCATTTTAAGATCAAAATGGTTTGGAACCAATGTGAGCCGGAGGGGGGTAGGACAGATATGCAAAGTCTCTTGGAACCACAAGAACTTCAGAAACCTGTGCTAGATTTAACTTATGCCTTTTTTTCCCCCTTTTTTAATGAAGCTTACATGCCCTCAGCAACATCGCCCTCCTCCAGTGACGGCTTTAGGCTTATCCAGAAAGTCTCTGAACTTGAAAGAAGGATTTCCTCCCTCCACCAAATTAAGAATAATAAAATGTTTCTGACTTTAAGGGCCATGCTGTTCACTTAAGTACCAGGTGCCTCGATGCTGCTCAGTTGGACGATGACGCCCATATGATTTAATACAGTTAATACATTAATACAGTTTAATAGTTTAATACATTTTAAACTTTACTTGTTGTCACTGGCACAGAGGATGAGCATAAACTTTTTTTTTAAATATTTGAAAGGTATAGGTTCATTTGGGGTTAATAAAGAATTTGATTACTCAACTTTTTTAGATACAGTGGTACCTTAGCATACGAACGCCTCGGCACATGATTTACATTCCCACAAAAAAAAAAGGTTTATTCCAGGGTTCTTTGTATGGAGAATGTTTCTCAGCTTTATAAAAGGTCTATACTTGTAACCATGTCTAGTTAGAAAACATCAGTGGTACAAAGTTATTGGAATTACCTTTTGCAAGGATTCTAACAGCTTCCAATCAGAGAGGTTTCAATGTAGGATCTGTTTAGAACTCTCCAGGGTCCTGAGTTCAATCCTCAGCTCAGGTTACCGTCTGTGTGGAGGTTTGCATTCTCTTCCTATGCCCACATATTTTTCTTCTGGGTTCAACAGCTTACATTAAGCTCTCTAAAACAAACCAAAACAAAATCTTTTTAAAAAACTGCACCTAGGTACGAATAAGGCTTATATCATAGTAGGCATAATTTCATTGTACCATGGCCGTGTACAATCGTTTCCCCCTCCAGCTTTCACATTAGTAATATTGTTTTCTCTAATACGGTAGGGGCTGTTTGCAAGCCACCGATACTACTCAAACTTACCAGATTTTGGTAATCTGTGGCCAAGTCAGTAGTGCGAAAGCACCCTGAGTGTGTACTCATTCACACCTAGTGTGTGCATGTGAACTGCCATTTGATCCAGGGTGTATTCATGTCTCACACTCATGCACTTACTGGAGATTAGCTGAGAAAATAAGAACACTTAACTATTCAGAGAATCCTTGAGAAACCCTTTTGAAGAGTGCAAAACTGGTGAAAGAGGTTTTTTAGCAGGCTGGACATAATGCTTGACACTCCACATGTCATTTTTAAATTCTAATTTGAATTTTAAAGACAATTTCCACTCATTTGGGGAGTACGGAATTCTCTTTTTAAAGGCTTGGAGGCATCCCAGCAGAAGAATTGGCCACGTTTGCAGTGTTAAAATGCAACTTGCCACAAATCTGCTTTACCGTGTCACATCTTCCATTAGATTGGTTCATTTGTTCACACAATGGAAAAGGAAATGAAGGAAATTATTGAGCATCTGGCCAAGATCAGCAATCAGCACATCTCAGCATCTCGTACCTCCTCCATTCCTCATGCACAGAATGAGCGCTGTAAGTGGTCACATTTGATGTGTAGGCAACTAAGACACTTCGAAGAATATTCCAGTTTTGTCAACATAGTTTATCGAAGCATAATTATATAAAAAAGCACAGTTTGCATTACATTGTGTGAAACTTTAAATCTGCTGTTCATAATGTCAGGGTTTTGACCGATGAGCCCTTTATAATCAGACAGTTAAATCAATGTTGGCCATGTTGTTTTTTTTTGTGTGTGTTTTTTTTTAAGGGACATGACATGCTTAAAAGAATAATGGTGCATTTAGAATTCAAGAAGAAGAGGTGAAGTGGTGTGTGATCATCTATAAAGAAGCAGATTGTAAGAAAATATAAGACAATTCTTACAAAGCACTCTGCATTGCTGCTGGTTATACACCATCTCTTAATATTCAGCTTAGACAGAGCAAGGTTTTTTCTCAATCAGTCAAGGGAATGCTTTGGAGCATCTTTATTCATTTTGGCACCTATTTTGGCTCCATGTTAATCTCCACATAGAGAAGCACAAAGACCTTATGTCTAATGATTTTACAAGGCTGTTGATCCCCTTTGGTCTTAAATAGCATGTGGCATAAACAAGGCCGCAATCCAAACCTGGCCATTCCATGCAGCTCAGACATCAAGCCCCTTCCAAGATATTAGAAATCTGACCAATATTGTGTCATCTTTGAAATGTCAGGTTGCACCAACACAAGCGGTGATTAGGGAACAGCTGCTAAGTACTATCATGTGCTTCTGCTGATTCTGCTGTGACATTTAGAGACCTTAGTGCTTCCTTTCCTCCTTTCACTCGCCTTCAATCTACTCGTGATATCCAACTTGAGAACCTTTATGCTAGACTTATTAAATGCATTAATATTGTTGCTCTACTGAAATCCCTGGCCATCTCAGGCTGTCAGAGCTCCTTGGAGATATAGACCTATAGACTGTATAAGAAGTGAAAAGCAGTTTGGATGTACAACATAATAGCTCATTGTGATATGTAAACAGCACATTTGAGACATACAAAGATTAAAGAAAAAGCAGTATACTGGTTAACCACTCCCTCAACTGTCCATGGTAATTTGTTGAAAACAAACGGTAACCTTAATAAACATCACAAGTGATGAGGAATTACTGTAATAAAAGAAACAAAGCTAAGCAATCCTTTTTTTTTCCTGGACTGCAGTTGAGACATAATTTTGTCCCCAACATATATTCTGGTAAGCCATTTTTACTTTCATTTTCCAAAATCTGGCTTCTCCAAGCCCATTACGGACACCTGAAAAAATATATATTGTGCACTATTATTTATTTAATTGTGCACACTTATTTACTCACTTATTATACCGCTTTATCCTGTATTCAGGGCCGCAGGGGTCTGGAGCCTATCCCAGGAGGCTTAAGACACAAGGCGGGGTACACCCTGGACAGGGTGCCAATTCATCGCAGGGCACGCACACATACATACATACATACATACATACAGTACATACAGTACATACATACACTCACACGTTCATTCATACTCTACAGGCAATTTGGGAACACCAATTAGCCTAACCTACAGTACATGTGTTTGGACTGAGGGAGGAAACCCACCAAGCACGGGGAGAACATGCAAACTCCATGCACACAGAGACAGGAATCGAGCCTGGCCGGGAATCGAACCCGGACCCATTTAAGGAAATACAAACAACTGAACATATTAGAAAATATCAAATTCAAAAAAATTAAAAATTCAAGGACTTCAATTATATCACTAATGTAAAAGGGACCAACATGACATCGCTTGACTTGAGAGCAGGACATTCAGGAATATATTGTTTGAGGAAGGAGGAGATACAGTACATACGTGACCTGAAGAAGGTACGAGTACAAGTAAACACAGTGTGAGTGGGATTTCTAGGAGCTGAGACCAGTAGGAAGTGAAGAGATGTAGTTGAGGATGAGGAACTGTCCGAGCCGGGTTTCACACACACCACCTTGACCCCAGTGTTTCCAGAGGTATTCCAATAAGGTTTGTATTTCAATTAAGAATAAAAACATCACCTGTGAGTTTAGGCCACGCCCACATCAAGTGTAAATCCAAGTGCATGCATATACAGATAGCGTCAATGTGTTGCCACGTAAATATATGTATTTTTTTTCTCTCTTTCAAAGCTATTAAGATTCAGGAGTTGCCATGGGTTTCTATCACTCACTCTGTTCCTCGGCGGAGGAGAGTGTGTGCTGAGTAGGCGTTTCTCTTTTGATCTCTCTCTCGGTTGCTAAGGTGGTTTGTATCTGGGACACTGCAGACTCCAGAATGAGCACATTTACATGACGAGCTCGTCCACGATGCATGCGTTAACCTGAAAAAGAAAAAAAAAAACAACACAACAGCAAAGCTTAACAAAGGGAGGTTTGTAGACTCGGCGTGGACTTGTGAAGGCTGTTAGATTCACACCCGAGTCACTGTGCTATTAAGCTGTGCTAAAACAAAACGGATGAAACCGATGGGGTGTTTTTACAAGCGCTGTCCGTGCTCGAGGCGAAGCCTTGTGCTAATGTTGGAGAGCGAAAGAGAGAGGTTATGTTCATATAAGTCATTATGTAAATGAGAGCAGCGTTGAGAGAAGTAGCTGGGTCTCAGAAGCAGGTGTAGATCTGACCTTATTTTTACTCACTGTCTGCCTTTAGGCAAAGAACCTCTCTCTCTCTCTCTCTCGTCACAGCACTGATAAATTCTCCATATGATTGGTCAAATCACAGGTTTATTATTATGTTACTGTTTCCACAGTAACAGAGACCTACAGTAGAAGCCCGCTGCTCCATGCACAGATTAAACTAACACAGGTGTATAGTCATTAGTACACCAGGTACGGAAGGAGTCTCCAGTGTCATCGCTCTGTAACAGTCAGGCGTAGAGCTGTGATGTTCTCGTTTCTCAGTAACATGACAAGGTGCATTTTAACACAGAGGAAGGGAGAACATGCTGATGAGGGAGCGACTCTTTATAGCTTCTGTAACACCAGTGAACGAGTTCACCAGCACTGAATGTAACTATACTGTACATTATTCATATTTTTTCTGTTTGTCTTGCTCATTGATACTGAACTGAGTAGAAGTCGTAGTGGAGACAGCACCGATACCCAGGACTCGGTGATTCCTGCAAAAATTCTGAATCAGATTCGAGAAAAATATGATCTGGGAAAAGGGATTTTTTTTGTGGCTGCACTCATCACCTGGATATCCTCCTGGCCACCACTGTCTCCTGCAGTGTCCCACTGTGCAACACTGCCCCCTTCCCTCTACCACTGTCTCCAATTGTGCCCCACTGTACCCCTCTGTGCTCCACTGCCCCATCTGCCCCCACTATTCCCTACTGTCCACCCATTTTGCACAACTTTGCCCCATTGTCCCCTATTGTGGCACACTATCCCCCACTGAGTCCCACTAACTTCCACACAATACTCCACTGACTACCACTGTCTGTCATGCCTCATTTTGCTCCACTACCACTACTGTCCTCCACTGTACCCCACTGTCCACCACTGTTCCTCACTGCCCCTAGTGTCTACCACCGTCCCTCTCTTTTCCCCATTTTGCCCCACTGTTCTCCACTGTCCCTCACTGTCTCCCTGTTGCCCCCCTCTGTCCACCACACTACATAGCTATTTGCTCTTCTTCTTGCCCAATGCTCCTGACACTCTTTTATGACTGGATGTCTGCTTGGCTGGTGACTTTGCTTGGTTGGCTGAGGAGATCCTGTCTGCAGATTTGAGCTGGTGTAATGTTGACTAGCCAGCCAGCTACATTAGCTGATGTTAGCCAAGTATCTACTGCCTGCCAGGATTTTCAGGACAGTCATGGCATTGAAGATAAAGATCTCCAGACTGAAGCTCTCGTCCCTCAATCGACCATATGCTCCTAAATGTCTCAATGTTATTAAACATTATGGTCTATTAAATTGCCCCTGATATATGCACAGTGGTGTCTTTACTGGAAGCACAGAGTGATACACTTACTGAGATTGATGGTAAATGTGGAGTCCACTTTAGTCTTTTGTACACTGTTCCCAAATATACCAGCCCATGCTTTTTTTTCCCCCTAAAATTATTATTGAGCTTTTCTGTACATGGTCTCTTACATGTACAGCTCATATATGTTACATATATGTTCTCATTAACAGCATTGCATCATGGCATCAACAAGGTCATCAACAGTTACTTAGAAAAGGCCCGTAGTTGTGGGCGTGGTGGTGGCTTAGCCATCCTGTTCTGAAACAACTTTACTGTAAAGTGTAAACCTGACCAGAGAGTGCCTCTTCTCTTAATCTACTGTCCCTAACTGGAATGCAACCTTTATTCCCGTTTACTTTGCTCTTTTTACTCCAACATCACAATTACTGGAGATTTCGAAACACATCTTGACAACTCTTCCTCCTACACAGCAGTTTTTTTTCTAAATCTTTTAGTACTTGTCAACCTGGAACACATTGATGCTGTCAATACTCACATCAGGGGTCATGCCCTAGATTTGGTCATTGCAGACACTGATCTGGGTGTGTCTGATCAGTTGTGATTTCTATGGAAATAGATTCCACATCTCAGCTCATCAGACCCTGACATAAAAATCAATTTTAGGAACTGGCACAAAAATTGATCAGGCTGCTCTGCCTTTTGACCTACAGCAGATTTCCTTAATGTCACTCACTTTGATTGATGCTGTGCTAGAATTCTACAACAAATCATTGAGTGATGCCCTTGACCGTCATGCAAAGGTGGAACACAGTGTAGTCTCTTTTTATTTGCTCTCTTTTCTGGTTCAACCCAGAAATTCAGAAAATGAAAGTACTTGAGCAGGCTTTGGACTCATGGTGCACATCAGACTTACCAACAGGAATGTTCTAGATCACACAAGAAAGCTCACCTTGCGTTATATTCCAACATTATTAACGATCACTCTGATCATTTCCAGTGGATTATTGCAACCATCAACCATCATCTAGTTAAGAATGAGGAGCAGCGCATCTGTGTCATTAACCACTTTGCAAAGGTCAACGACATAAGAGCATCATTGCTCTCCGGTTCGACCTCTCTGCCACTCTGTTCTATCAATCGTCGGTCTGGGAACTCTCCCCTCCACCCCTACATCTTTTTAATGAGGTAACAGGTGTGGACATTGTTAATTGAATGAAACGCTTTATGACTGGCTACTCTCAGCGCTCAGTCCCACGACTGTTAATCACTGTCACAGAGCAGGTAGCACCACACCAGCTCAAAGAGCTGCACTGATCGCCCTCCTCTTCAAAAAGAACATCATGAACCCTAAAGTCCTGTCTAACTACAGGTCTACAGTACCCATCAAAAGATTTTTATTTCTTTCTACACTGTAAAACAATACTGAAGACGTTTATCCCAAAACACACAATAATCTCCTCTGAACAGTTGATATTGAGATGTATATCTGCTCCTTCTGCTCTGTAAAGCTTCAT
>JAOVVB010000046.1:9433004-9445800 GCA_028570985.1 Heterobranchus longifilis
TCAAATTTTCTTTTCATTTTTGTGAAGCTGCTTTGAGACAATGACCATTGTTAAAAGCGCTATATAAATAAAATTGAGTAGAATTGATTTAAATTGAAGATCATCCACAAGCGAGTCTTCGATGCACATGATCCTATCACCAGTTTGCCCAGGGGTGCCAGTCCATTGCAGGGCACACAGGCACACACACTCACACACTCACTCGAGCAGTTTGGAAACACCAATTAGCCTACACTGCATGTCTTTGGACTTGGGAACGAAACCCCCAAGCATGGGGAGAACATACACAACCCTCGATTCGTTACTTTTCTAACCATTTATTCTACACATTAGATATTCTTTGTTTTTGACAGAAAAATGCGGCCGGTGGATCTACCATGTGTTTCACCTATCAGATGTAGCAACAATAATCACATGACTCTGTTTGACCAATCAGCCGCAATAACAATAACCACAAATGACCGCACACAAACGCTGTGAAAACGGGGGGTAAAAAAAAAACCTTCAGCCATGGTAGACAGTGAGGGAAACATGTCGCGGTTAGTTTAGCTTTTTTATTTAATGTTGCAATGTTGGAATGTCAGTATATAAATAGCAAATAAGCTAGAGGCTAAAAAATATAGGTTTACATATATTAATAAATACATTTGTTTTCCTGGACACAGTTTATGGTAAAGTAAGATCTCTTGTACATACTGTATGTTCTAATGTTATTTTCTATCCGCTGAGACATTTGGTTGGCAACTGAATATACAGTATATCTAATACAGGAAATAGTTTACACTGTTCAAACATACATATGTTACCTACAGTAGGGATTTGTTTCTAAAGCTTTATGTTGTGAAAAAAGTGAGATTAGGAAATTTGTGTTACTCAGTGCTTGATTAGTCTTTTCACCAAATACTTTTTTACTCTTACTTGAGTAATATTTTGGATGACTACTTTTTACTTCTACTTGAGTAATGTTATTTTGAAGTACAGCTACTCTTACTTGAGTACAATTTTTGGATACTCTACCCACCTCTGAACATGTGTACTGTATATACAAGCATATACAAGCATTAGCCCTGTACCTTTTTGTTTATTTGCATATGTTGGGCTTTTGTTATGCCCCCTGATTAATAATTTAATAAAGATGTCTTTAGTGTGATGAGCCTTAGATGATAATTGATACGATGCCAGTTATGTTTATTATAGGATTATGGTGCTCATGCCCGCCCAACTGCTGTGCCAGCTTTCATTTTGTGCTATTCCATAATGATAGTAACATATAGACCTACACAAAGGCGTATGTTTAGATATCTAGTGAGATATGTGTGAAGTCACAAAACACCCCACATGCACAGATTGGTTTCTTGGCAATTCTTTCAAACAATTACTCTGTATTGGGTAGTTCCTTACAGTTATTTCTTTTGAACTGATTCCACAAATAGCATGTTAATCGGTAAATATCATTATTCTTGCACTGGATATTCTTGCACTCTCACATCCCTTTGTTGTTTTGCCATGCTGGACACTGGATTATGACTTAGATAGTGATATGCATACAGTATGTGGGTTGGAGAAATGCCACATGGTCTTGTTCTCATCTAGGACATAAACAAGTAACTCAGGTCTGATTTGGACATCTGTGTCAGTCCTAAAAAGTCAAATCTGTGTCACATTAGGGATAGGAAAAAGTAATGTAAAGACTGTTTGAGTAATCAAACAAGGATTGTCAAGAAAATTCAGTCTGTAACTAGATGTAGGTTGTCCAAATATTTGTGACCCTTTGTTGCGGTCAGAACAAAGTCAAATTTAAATGCAGTATTCGATCTTATGACATTTCTGGCTAACAACAGTTTAAAATGCTACTTTGCTTCATGAATGAGACAATGCAAACAGTTATGAGCACTGTATTATTCTCACATACATACAGTAGCAGAAATTGTCAATATTTCACTAAGGGACATGTTTACAAGCCACTACACATTTTCAGTGACATGAAAACAGAATGTGTTGTTCTCCAAATGAGCCATGTTCTTCGAACTATTATTGAACTTTTGCTTGATAACTTTCCTATAACAAAGTTATAGGATTGTCAAGAACAATCCAGACATTGATGGCTTCAAATTTGGCTGAAAAACAACACCTTGGGAGACAGCTGTCCTTCCAACAGGGTGAAAAACATTGCCACAGAAGGAAAAGCTGCCAAACAAAAGTAGGGCTTGTGAGAATACACTGACGCGTCTGTTGTATATCATAATAAATAGTATAATAATCAGTGCATGCCAAGCATGCACATTTACACACCACATACATCACACATTTCCATAATGCTGTCTAATTTCACAACCAAATCCTATTATAAGGACAAACACGCTTGCATGCTAGTGCTAACTTCACTTGCTTAATCATAACAAAGCTCCAATCACATTTCTATGCTGATACCTCCATACTAAAGCACTGGACAACACACGAGACACAACAGCTTTTTTGAGGCAGACGTGCAAATGTTAACTCAGTCCCTGGCTGGGAGGCTGATTTACTGCTTAGCATTTCCCACTGAATGGACTCAAATATCTAATCACAGAATTAGTATGTTTGTCCTGCCAGAAAGCGCGTGGATAATCCATCTCACTTTGCCCAGGCGGTGCTGCCGATGTGAGAGGTGCCGGAGAGACAGGCTTGGCACTCGCACATGCCGTCAGCTGTTTACTCCCAGGCTCCTGTTGGTTGGCAACAGCCACTGAATCACCCTTACCTTCACAATGAATGAATGAATTAGCATCTACTGTGAGCGTAGGGGTGATTCTGGACTGTGTCCAGGTCCAGCTAAATTTGAATACAATGTCACAGTGTTGAAACCAGACCCTCTTCTCCTTTTAAAGAAAAGGTTTAAATGCACTTACTTGGTGTGAGAATCAAATGGTGAATGGAACACTCTATGGTCCCAATACTATGAAGACTTTGAGTACTTCAAAGGAATAATTTAGTTTTTTTAAGTCTGTCTTAAATCAAAATTTGTGGGCAGATACACCCATCTGCCATAACATTACAACCACTTGCCTGATATTGTGTAGGTTCCCCCTTCTCCAACCAAAAGAGTAATGACCTGTGTGTCTGACATCTTTTTATATGAACCAGCATTAATCTTTTTAGCAGTTTGAGCTACAGTAGCTCTTTTATTGGACCCAACTACACAGGCCAGCCTTCGTTCTTCACCTGCATCAGTCACTTACGGTATGTCCTGAACAGTGCAAACTGGAAACATCCCACAATAGTTGAAGTTCTGGAGTGCTGAGCCATCACCATTTGGTCCTTGTCACAGTAGCTACAGTTACAATATCTCGTTACAATAGCGCCTGGAAGTGGGTGGGATATATAAGTTAGCAGGTGAACATTTTGTCACCTGAATTTGATGTGCTGGAGGAAAAAAAATGGGCAAGCATAAGGATTTGATCTACTTTGACAAGGGTCAGATTGTAATCGCTAGATGACTGCATCAGAGCAACTCCAAAACTGGAGCTTTTGTGGGATGTTCCTGGTCTGCAGTGGTCAGGACTCCAAAAGTAATTCAGGGGAGGAAAACCGGTGAACTGGCAGCAGGGTCATAAGCGACCAAGTGAAGGCTGGCCCTTGTAGCCCGTTTTTGCGTTTGCATGTGGACAAAGATATTTTTAAAACGTAGGTCGTATGGACAGAATAATTTTTTTAAAGCAAAGTAGAAAAATCTCCATTTTTAAAAACACCCGGCTACGTGTGGACATGGCCTTAGTTAAGTAAAAGTACAGACATTTGCTGAAAATTTTCAGCATTCTGGTTAGGGCCCCAGGAAGGTTAGGCCCAGCTTTGAATGGGGGTAAGTACTTGGGAGTGTTAAGGTTAAATAAATGGAAGGGATTAGTGGTTAGGATAAAATGCACTGATTTAAGGTTTTAGTTCATGGTCAGGTTAAGAATGGTTTATTGGTGTATTGGTTTATTTTTAAGGTCACGGGCGGTCGTAGAAGCATTTCACTGCATATCATGCTGTGTATGACTGTGTTTGTTACAAATAAAATTTTCATTTAAATTTGAATGTGTGTGGGTTAATCCCACTGAGGGGTAGGTTTAAGGTTAACAGTGCTAGTGTTAGTACTAGTGAGGTTGCGGTTAATGAGGTTAGATTTGGGTGAAATTCAAACATATAGGAATGATTTGTTCATTTCCTGTCTATGGCCATGTGCACCAAGCCCCTGCATCTTCACTGACCATTGACATTCATTAGCTGGCTATCTGTCCAAAACTGTCCATCATCCTTTTCTACTTGGGTAGTTATGACAAAGGATCGCTGTAAACATGTGACATGTGATATGACAGTCGTGCTCAAATAGCAACTTGAATGTCAACTTGTATAGGGAATTGGTATCATTATGCTTTTTTGTGCATGTGTGTGCGTTTGTTTGGGCATGAGGGGTTGCATTCGTTAGGATGTATCTCACACAAAGAGATGGCATCGTTATTGAGGCCGTTGTGCTTGGCTCTGTGTGTACTCGGGACCAGGCGTCACTCGGTAAGGTGTGCAAACACAACGGGCATGTTAGTCACAACAGAGCGCATTTGTTATAAAGCACAGCTTTCCTTACTTCAATTAAAATGAGGCAGAAGAAGCTCAGCATTTGTTTGGTCCTGTGTATTTTCTCCATTTGTAGTGCTGCCCAGACATGCCTGAGAGGTCTTGAGCCAGAAAAGTAAAGTAAACATATCTCTCTCTCTCTCTCTCTTTCTCTCTCTCTCTCTCTCTCTCTCTCTCTCTGCGTCTGTATGCGTCTTTTGTCCAGATAAAGGCAGGCGTTTGTGACAGCTACAATGCAGCTGGTTATCTGCTGACAACAGAATTTGAAAAAGCAAATTAATTAAGTGATATCGTTCTTTTAATGCAAGACGCCAAATGCAACTGAAGTTGGTCCTTTCAATATGACAATATAAAAATAAAGATATAAAAGAAGAATCGTTGTTTATTCTAAAGGTCATGCACTGCCTCTACCAGTATTGGCCTCGCTTTATGTTTAGTCACTGAGACGGTGCTTTTGCTACAGTGACATTCTCCGGCTAACTGCAGAGACAAGTCTGCTACAGTAAAGCCAGCGCTAGAACTAGTCCCAAATCTAGACGCAAATTAATATGGACTTTTTCGAATCCTGTATCCGTCTTAATGGACATCATGTGCTTTGCAGTATATCACAATTTGAGAAGCATTTTCATCAGAACAGCCATTTAGCAGCAACACTGCCAGTGCATTTGAAGAAAAATATATTTCACTGAAATATAATCGGCGTCTTGCATTAAAAGCAATGTACTGCCCTTTCCAGGTTGTATTCCCAGCTCTCACACAACGCTCCCTGGATAGACTCCGGATCCAATATGACCCTGACCAGGATAAAGTGGTTACTGAAGATGAATGGGTAAATGAAATAAAACATGGCAGCAATCCAGCCGAAAAGGAAAAGCGATGTGTCCTTTTGACTCTTTTAACCACATCCTGAGCGATCACGCTGTGTTTAATCATTTCAAATGATATTTTACGAAATGAAAAGATCAGTACTGGGCATTTTTCTACACTTAATTGTCTATTACAGTGAACAAATGCTAAAAATCCATATTATACCACAGTTTATTTGGAGGGAAAAGCTTTGTGTTAAGAAAGATACTTTACAGTTCATAGTTCAGCTATTTTAAGAAGAGGTGTTCAAGTCAAACTTGAGATGAAGTTTTCAGTGAATCAAGGCATAAAACTGATTGACATTAACAGAAGACTTCAAGCACAATATGGTGATGAGACTCTAAGCCTCAGTAAATATTTGAACGGTGTAAAATGTTTTAAAGAAGGTCCTTCATCCATCAATGGCGACCCTGGCCGAGGTGTCTCCGAGCACACTGCATTTGTTGCTGCGGGAACCCCTGGTCCTTGAAAATGATGAATAACTTGTCGCCAACTCGCGGAAGAGATGCATCTGTTTCACAATCCTTCACAAACACACCTTTGCACATTACATCAACTCAGCTAGGAGTTATTGACACTTCCCCTGTACAGTCCTGACCTTACGCCAAGTCATTTCTACTGTACATGTTTGGGCCATTAAAGGGGTTCCTGGGAGGCTAGCATTTCAGATGTGATCAGGCAGTCCGTACTGCGTACTGAGAAATCTTTCTGCCTGGATCCAAGCACTAGTGAAACACTGAGATTAGTGCATTAGTGTAGCAGGGGATCAAAAGTCCCGTTCAAGTTTGACTTGAACGCCTCTTGAACATGCGCATCAATATGACCACAGGGACTGTTTTGTCATTCGACAAAAAAATAATGAAATTCCCACTTTGGAAATGTTTGTAGCATAAGACATATGCAAACTGTGCATGATGCCGAGGAACTCGTATACATGCTTTCCTAACCTCTACTGCAACATGTTGGTGGCCAGCTGCTCAGTTGGCCCAGTTTCAGCTCAGTTCTAGACAGGAAAAAATGTCAGCACATTATATCACTCCTATTCAAACTAGTGGCTATCTATTAAATTCCACATTGATTGCACAGGCCTGCTCATTATGTTTAATGGTTTAACTCTGGGATATCTTTCTGATCTCCGGAAGTAACAAAGCCCAGCACAAAAAAACTTGCTTATCTGAGACAGGCCTACTGTTAGTCCCGAGGATCAGTCGCAGCTCAGCCAGCGCAAGATGGAAATCGGAAACTGTGTTCCAGAAAACACGAATAAGGCTGCACAGCTGAGGAAGTGTTTTTGTTTTTATAATCTAGATTAGTACGGTGTTCTTGTCTGACCGGGCTATTTGTAGTTCTCGGATCTTATCATATTTAATATATTCTGTTTTTGAAGGCAGGATTCAGGGGCCCAAACTCAGGTGTCATTATAATTAGAGTTATCACAGAGTTATCATAAAACAGGGAAAGCAGGTGAAACTCTGAACAAGTTTTTAGTACGGTATATAAAAAACACAGACCTGAGGCGGGAATCAAACACTGGAAGTGTGTGGCCACCGTGCTGCTGAATGACAAAAGTAAAGAGAAAAAATTTTTAAAGGGAAAACAATGCAGAATCATACAACGTGCCGAGAGAGGAAAAAGATGTTAAAGAAAAAATACTGTGATACTGAGAAATTTGCATAAAATTATAGTTTAGACTCAAATCTTTAAGTGTAGAAAATGTTATTGTAGTTAAAAAAAAGTATTTAAAATGAGGCAAATTAAGATTTTGACACTCACTACTATTTTAACACATATTATATGCTAATATTATTCATATTTAAAAGTTATTATTATTGTTATTACATTTCTTTTCACAAATTTCCTTATGAACATTTTTATTTTGGTGGTGCATTTGACCAGATATCAAATCTTATCAAATAACAGCTTATTCCATGGTAACAGAATAATATTTATCACTTCGTGCATGTAAATGTGGTGTTATTAATGTGGACCTACACTTACCTGCTGTGAGCCCTTTAAGCCACCACTTATGATTGTACACCTTTATCTCTTTTGTAAGTGGGAAAAGAGTTTGTTGAACTAATGTTTGGTCTCAACATAATTGAGTGAAAACTGCTGCGCACATCTGTCCGCACCCCCATCTGCTTCCAGAGCTCTTCTCTATCACTGCTAAATCTTTAGCTCCCATATCTCTGCCCTGAGTGTGACTCTGATTATGCCTGGCGCTTATTCTGAGCAGCTCATAAAAACAGCATGCAGTGAAGCCCCATGCAGTGAGGAGTGTGTCCACGCAGCAGAAACAAGCCAATCTGCTTTTATAAAGCGCTCATTAGAATTCCATTCAGCCAGAGTCCAGCACACACTGGTGGTCCAGGGGCTGTTTATAGGGCTTGCACTGTGGCTTTAAAAGTCTCCCTGTGTGCCTTTAAGACATGTGGGGTTAATATAAAACGCCTGGGTGCTTCCTTAGAGCGGACAAATGAAGGAAGACTGAAGCGCATCGAAGACAGTATTATTATTTATACAGATTTAAGGCTGAGCCCTGGTGAGGAGACGGAACCTGGTTCCTGCATAGACTCGGGAGGTCAGAGTATTTGTTAGAGCTTGGAACAGAAGCTACTGTGTTTACACTGAATTGTGATGGAGAGGTCAGTGAATCAGCCAGCAGTGACAGCACCTCACATAAAGCCGCAAGAGAGGAATGCTGCGTGACCTTTTCACAAGTCCCGCTTGCACACACAACTTTATGGAGTGGATTCAGGTGTCCTTGATGGAAAGCCTGACCTTTATCTCTCCTGATCGACACGCTCTTATTCATGCCTCAGTCGTCACCTGTTTGTGCCCCGCTGCCTGTTTAATCCTCTGCTGCAAGCTAAACATGCCATTCAGCGTTACACAACTGGACATGATTTGCATCTGTGTGGCAGCTATAATTACCCTGACCCACGGAAGTCTCGGCACGCCACTCCGATTCTCAGTGTGGTGGAAAAACACTGCCTCCTACACGCTACTCCAAATCCATCCCATTAATTAGGGGCAATAATGAGCCCCCTGCAAATTAAGTAGAGTCGTGAATGGGAAGTCAGCACCCCAAAATAATATCGGGTGGCACGTCACTTAAGGATAGTGTTTACGGAGCTACATGACACCTACACTAGTTCTTTATGACAGCTGACAGAAATACAGTATACATTAACATTTACAAAGGCATGCTTTGACAAGCATCAGCCTCGCAACGGTCTACTTTCATCAGGTCACAAACACATGCTTTAAATGACACAGTGACTTTTGCTGACATAGGGCCGTGTTATGAAACTTTCCAGACGAACTGTACATGACATGAAAGGGGCATGACTGACTTTGACCTCGGAGGTGACTTTCTGATGAGCGGTTCTAAAAGAAGCTAGTATCTCCTGAATTAACTTTTTATAATGCTGTCCATACACCTACAATGAAATTGTGCACATAGAAGACGGCTTTAGTAGTTAGTAAAGCCGGGATTATACTTGTTTATAACTCTGACAAGCACACAAGATTGCTGCATCATGTATTCTGCAGTCGTTTGTGCACGTCTTTCAAAATGAAGTGTCCACACTGCTTGTTTTGTATGTCTTCTGGGTCTTAAAGTCTATTAAATACACAATATGGCCGAAACTTTATACCCATAGGTGATTCTACCCAAAACTGTTGCTACAAAGTTAGAAGCACAAATTGTCTATAGTATCTATAGTAGTATAATGTAGCATTAAAGTTTCCCATCACTGGAACTAAACTTATCCTGGCATAAAAATACCCCTGTGCACATAGCGAGGTATATGAAGACATGGTTTGACAAGTTTGAAGTGGAACAACTTGAATGTCCTGCACAGAGCCCTGACCTCAACCCCATTGAACACCTTTGGGATGATGTTCAATGCCAACTGAAGCTGAATGAATACAAATTCTCATAGCCACACTCAAAAAATCCAATGAAACCTTCCCAGAGGACTGGAGACAATTCTTACAGCAGCAAAGCAGGAAAATAAATCTTAAATTGGATGTTCGTCAAGCACGTGGCTCTGATTGGTGATGTCGACCACATACTGTTGTCTGTATAATCTATTAAGGAACAAAAGTGGAACTTCTCCCTGGATCTCATACGTTTTCATTTTAGATATTGACATTGATTATACTGTAACACAAAATACAAGGGACGTTCAAGTCAAACTGAGACTGAAGGCATAAAACTGATATTTACCCCGAAAGACTTCAAGCACAGTACAGCGATGAGTCTCTTAGCCAGACTAAAACATTTGAATGGTGCAAATGCTTTAAAGAATGCCGTATGTCTGTGAATGACGATCCCACCCGAGGTGGTTCAGAGCCCACTGGATTCGTTCCCATGAACGTTCAATTGTAGCCAACTTGCAGAAGAGACGCATCTGTGTGTGGGAACGGTACACACAATCATTGACAAACACCACCTGTACATTACAGGTGGTAATGTAGTACATTACAGGAAGTGGGAGTTACTGCTACACCCCTGTACAGGGGCTTGACCTCATACCAAGCCTTTTTTACATGTTTGGGCCTTTAAAGGAGTTCCTGGGAGGCCAGCATTTCAGGTGTGAGGCAGGCAACAAAGACACTTATAAGATTGGTCAGGATTTAACTCCTGAAGGTAGGGGGGAACTATTTTCTGGTATGGCACACTGAATCCTAGTTTTGTTATATTTCGGTAGCCACCTTATCTTGGTCAGGATTGCTGTGGTCTAGTCCCATGCTTACTCTCACTCACTCATTGTCTATAGTGCTTTATCTTGTATACAGGCTCACAGGAGGCCTGGAGCCTATCCCAGGAGACTTACAGTAGTGCATGAGGCGAGGTACACCCTGGACAGGGTGCTGATCACACACACTCACTCACATATTACAGGTAATTTTGAGAAAGTCAATGAGCCTAATCTGCATGTCTTTGGACTGTGTGAGGAAACCGGAGTACATGGAGGAAATCCACCCAGCGCGGGAATCGAACCTGGCCAGGAAGCGAACCCGGACCCTGGAGGTGTACGGTGACAGTGCAAACCCCCATGCTATCCTGATATTTCTAAGATTTTAATATTATCATTATTAGACATTAGACTAAAATGAAAAATTAAACCAAAATTTGAACAAGGCTGTTTTTGATGTTTAATATATCATGCCATTAACAGTTTTTTTTTTTTTTTTTAAATACTAAAATAACAGAAGTACATTAAGCTTCAATGACAGTTGTAATTTTATAATGACAGACTGGAAAAGTCTAACACAACTGTGTGTTTCATCAAAAATCTGTCACTTCAATCAAAGAATTAATCAATTAATTAGTTAATTAATTGAAAAAAAAAAAGATGCCGACTATTGCTGTTGCCTGTCGGAATAGCTTTTTATAAACGTTAGTTTATATTTGAATACTGATGAACACTGTCGTTGAGAAAAAGGCATAGCAAAATATGATGCAATACACACAAATGTCCCAAATAGAACTTAAAAACATCATGAGTTTCATGAGACGATGAGATGATTTTGGATGATGTTGCTTTGATAAATGCTTTCCGCCATTGTTTGGAGAGCGCTCCGAGTCCTGATGGCAGATTTCAGAGAGCGAGCTGAGTGTAAGCCTGTAGGCTCTTTGGGGCTCTAAAGGTCAACAGGAGCAGATGAAAGGAAATGTGGAGCATTACTAGTTCATCACTTGATGACTGCTCACTCACACATTGACTATGTGGGAATTCCTCCTAAAGCTGGCACAACAGGGCCATCAACCTCCCTCACCTCCATCTGGCACGGAGACCAGGTATCCTCCTGAAAAAGAGAGGAGGCTGAAAGGTAAAAGTGAGCCGACAGTCACTAGCGGAGAGATGACTTGCTGAAAATGGAGCTCGGATCACCCAACTCGTAAAGCGAAAAAGTCACACTTACTGTAGCAGCGACCGCTTTTGCCTCGGTGAACCCCGCTGCTTTCTGCTGTCATGTCGGCACTCCCCGTGTGTATCAGCAAACAGAGAACCACCACAGTCGTTTCATTATTCTGTTACAAAGCTGAAAAGTGGTGAAGTGACTGAGGCGTGAGTGCTCTCGCGCACACAAAGCCTGTCTGTGCTTCGCCTTGTCTCACTGGCCACCTGTGTGACAGCGTTATTAATGGGCTCCTGCTTTATTTATGCACCTCATATCCCCGGAGAAAATGAGGCCGTCTGCATCCGGAGCGGTTTGAAAACTGCTGTCAGCTGGAATTTAGGCTCCAAATAGGATGATGGCCCCTTGTTATAACCTAAAGTAGTGGTGTAATAAATATTAATTGCATTGTGAAATTGTGATGTGGCCATTTCTGACTGTCTTTGGCTGATATGATCAGCGGCATTAACTGCGACGTGCGGATCCGGAAAACAGCGGATTATTTTTTACGTTGGCTTTGAGTGCCATCCTGTGGTTGTTGATGATACGGTTGTTGGAATTGTTGTTAATGTCATGTTAACATTAGATCTAAAACATTATTAGTATGACGTGACAGCAGACTCTGTTTAAATAGAAAAAAATCTATGAAGAATAAAATTGTATAATTGCTGTTTGTTTTAACTTATCTATGACCTTGAGATTTAAACATTTTTAGAATTTTTGCTCTTATACTGTATATGTGCATAGGCTATACAAAAACCTTTCCCTTAAACTGATTTATCCATTCATTGCTTGCATTCATTGCAAACCTGCTTTGTTTAAATTACCTACCCATGTTACTGTAGCTACTGCTTTGTGTTAAGATTTAATTATTTGTCAAATGTACAGCACAGTGAGACTATTTTTTTCACATATCCCAGTTAGGGAGCTGGGGTCAGAGTGCAGGGTCAGCCAGGTTACAGCACCTTTGGAGCAGGTCTTGCTCAAGAGCCCAACAGTTGCAACCTGGCGACCTTCCGATCAGTAACCCATCCGATCAATAACATTAGCAAAATCAACACTGCTAAATTACTAAAATGTAATAATTAATTAATGCACTATTCGTTTTGCAAAACAGTCCTTTTCTTCCCTTTGGTGTGTGTGTGTGTGTGTGTGTGTGTGAGTGTGTTTTGTAGTGATAATAGCTGCATTCTGCAGCATGATCAGGTACACACTAATTACATAGCAAAATTAATGTCTTTAAAAAGTAATCAGTTACATTACAGCGTTACTTTCTGATAAAAGTAACTAGTTCGAGTAATTTTCCACTGCAGAAAATGAAAACTCCTTTGAGATTCCTCATTCATGTTGTTTTAGTCAAGACCTTTATAATTATTCTACCATCATCACTCAGTGAAGTTTGGCCCATAATCTGTTAACT